>JASAOO010003254.1:0-32779 GCA_030849075.1 Zelonia costaricensis | reverse complement strand
TCGCTTTTTTCCAGGAAGTGAACCCCGCCTCCTTTTGCGGCGTTTCGGCCTTGCCACGGGTCCTGCTGGGCGCCGTTGTGGTGCTGGGGGCGGGTGTTATTCTCTTTCCGCGTCGGCGTTTGTTTTCGGCCGCTACTGTTTTTCGCATTTGCGCTGTTCTTTGCACAGCTTTCGTTTCTCGTTCTGCTCGGCCCCGTCGCGTCATCGGGTGCGGGGCCTGCGGAAACATGGCCGCGGTTGAGGACGCAGGTTCCGGGGTCTTCGGGGGGTGGGTGGTGGTGGTGGTCTGCGGGCGCTCTGTTTGGCCGTGTGCGCACCGGCTCGCTTTCCCTCGGGGGCAGACGGCAGGCTTCGGGGGGCGAAGGGCACGCCGAGCTCGTGCCCCAGCCCCGCTGTGACCGGCCGGCCGAGGAGAGGGGGCGCGCCGCCTGTCGGCGGAAAAAGTCATCCGTGACAGGATTCGAACCTGCAACCCTCTGATCCGTAGTCAGATGCTCTTCCATTGAGCCACACGGACTTGTGGCGTAGTGTGCGAGTGGTAGCATGCGATAAGAACCGGAAGGTGCCGATTTGGGAGAGCGGGTGCTCCTGGTGTTTTTCACGCTCCTAGTTTTTGAGCCGGAGCGTTGTTCTGTCACCTTCGGGGGCTTCAGGGTGGAGCGGGGAGGACGTGGACCAGCGAGGGTGTTCTGCTGCGTTGACGTGGTGCTCTGCTTGGCTGTGTGTCGGTGCGGCTCGCCCCCCTGCAGAGGGGGCGTGGGTCCGCCGTTAAAGTAGGGGAACTGGGTCAGGCCGGCAACGGAACAGCCCACCCCGCGCACGTCTGCCGTTGCAGAATCACACCGCGGAGCATGTCAGCACTTGAGCCCCACGCGTCGTCGCAAAGCCTTTTTTCATGTTGTGTGTGTGCAACGTCCGTCAGTTCTGGTGGCGCGCTGCTGGTGTGGAGAGGATGGTAAAGATGTCGTGAGAGGTGCAGCTGGCGAAGGTGGGGGGGGGGGGGGTATTCGAACCGAAGCGAGCGGCGGGGTGCTCGTCACACTTCTCGCGGGCGTGCGTGAGCCGCGCAGTCGCGATGCGAGGGGGAGAGGGGGAGAGGCGTCAGCGCGTCCATGCTGTCACGCCGCGCCGCCCTTCACAAGACGCGGGACTCCGTTTGGTGTCGTTCGTTTTGTTTGTGTGTTGGCCATTTTGCAACGCGCACACATGCCGCGCGCTTTGTCTTGGGTGGGTTGGGGTTATAAACTCGTCGTATACGAACGTCGCACACACACACACACACACAGACGCGTGCAGAGAGAAGAGACACCCAGAAAGAGCGAGGGAGGGCGAGGCGCAGGGCGGGGCGCAGGGCGGGGACGGGGGACAGGCCGCTTAGAAGGGTGCAGCACTGCAGCGATCGTAGAGGAAAAGGGAGGCGGAGCCGGGGGTAAGGAAGGAAAGGTAACCAAGCGAGGACAAGAGGTCGAGCACGTGGAAGGACGTGTAGTGGTCCGGACGTGGTGCGCGTGGCGAGGAGGGGCGCGGGAACACTCCCGCGCGTCGTTCCTCCGCTGCGCGCCCCCGCCGCGACGGTGTGCAGCCTACAGCGGGATGTCGCGGTGGCGGGTCACGAAGGCGTCGACCACGCCCTCCACAGAGCTCGCGAACTCCTTCACCTCGATCGTGTCCCCAGCGGCGAAGGTGTGCGGCTGCACGAACTGCCGGCGCGGCTTGCGGCGCGACATGATAAGCTCGCGGTAGCGCACGTACGTGTCGCTCACCGCCGTCATGCTCTCATAGTACGCCCCGCCGCGCTTCGCGTCCGCCGTGGACTTGTTCACGTTCAGGTTGACGAGCAGCTCACCAATCGCGTGGCGGCCGTCCGTGGCGATGCGCTCGCGGTCCAGCGTGATGACCAGACCTTCCTTCTCGTCCTCGGTGATGTGCACCACCGGGTTCGGTGCCCGCGCCAGCGCCTCCAGGATGCAGAAGCGGGCACGCATGTGCGCCTGCCGCCACTGCTTCGTCTCCGGCGTGTACAGCTCCAGCCCGACCAGGCCGGAGCGCACCATGTTCAGCCAGCAGATGTAGATCACGTCCTGCTGCGCCTCCGGCGTCGTGAGGTGGAAGATCTCGAGCAGGTCCGGCAGCAGGCACAGGTACAGCGACACGGCCTCGGCGCGGCACTCCTCGTAGGAACTGCCCAGGCCGCCGAAGACGCTGGAGTACGTGTCGCCCGGCTTGTACCACGACGCCACCGGCTGCCCGCTGATCGGGTCGATGGCGCTGCGGTCGAAGTTAAAGCTGCCGTCGCTGCCCTCCGTCAGCAGCTTGCCCGTGCCGTGGCCGAGCAGCTCGTGGATGCCGACGTTGACGGACGTCGCGGCGACCACGCACCGCTTGTAGATCTCCCAGTCCGCATCCGTGATGTAGCTGATCTTCTCGTTGAAGGTGACGGCGCCGACGACGTTGGCCAGGTACACATTTTTGAAGCCGACGGTCTGGCGGATGTCGTCGTAGTTCGGGATGTTGATGCCTGCCGGGATGCCGCTGCTGGCGAAGCCGAGCACGTCGAGGCTGGTGAAGTCGGGGCTCGAGAAGACGTCCTTCTCGAACGTCTTGCCCCACGGCAGCTGCGCGATGAACTTCTCGCCCTGCGCGACGAGGGCGCCGTACATCTTCGACTGCTCCTTGTTCACCACGGCAACGAAGCCCTCCCACTCCGCACGCACGCCGGACGGGTCGCGGTACGACTCGATAAAGCCGATGTTCGTCTCCACCGTTGGGCCCAAGTCCTTCACCCACTCCCGCTGGCTCTCCTTGTGGGCCTCAACGTCGCCGTGCGTGAAGTGCTCGATGTAGTGGTCCAGCATGCGCACCTCTGTCTCGTTCTCCGCGTGCGGCCGCGCCAGCTGCAGCTCCGCGACGACGCGCGCCATCTCCTCCTTAAAGTCGCCGTAGTACAGCGCGATGGCGCGGCCGTTGAAGTCGACCGCCGGCACCGACTTCTCCGTCGCCGCGGCGAAGCGGATGACCAGGGTGCCGTCCGCCTCCTTGAAGACGCGCGTGTTGACGCCGTCAATGCCACGCGACGCGAGGAAGTCGTTAGCCGCGACGGCGTCCTCGCGGGTGATGTTGGGGCTGTAGTAGCGCGTCAGGCCCTGCGGCGGGAAGTCGAGCGTGAGCTTGTAGTCGCCGAGGTCGTAGACCGCGTCCAGCAGCGACGGCTCCACCGCCGGCGCCCCCGCCGCGCTGGCTACGAGCTTCGCGAACGTCTCCTTTGGGACCGCCGGGATGAACTTGGTGTCGCCGAAGGAAATGTAGTTGCCCATGTTCGAGTACACCATGGCGAAGTACTCGAGGAACTGATCGATCTCCTCGGCGCTGGCGCCGGCCTGCGCGGCGCCAGCCTTGAAGGCGTCCAGCGGCTGGGCGCTCAGCACCGCGTAGAAGAGGCGCAGCAGCGGCAGCGACTCAGGGCTGAGCTGCTCCGCCACCACCGCCGTGCCGCACCAGCCGGCCGCCATCATGTGGTGGGCGTACTTGCGCTGCTTCGGCGTGAGGTCCTTGAAGGCATTCGCGATGGCGAGCGTGCAGTACGGCACGGCGCGCGGCGTCACGTAGAGGGCCTTGCTGGCCATTGCGAGCTGCGTCAGGAGAGGTGAGGGGGTGGAGGTGGGGTGGAGGGGGGGGGAAGTACAGCCGGTAGCGTGAGGGTACAGCAGACAGTGGGAGGGAGGGGGGAGGGGGAGAAGCCAAGGCGAGCCGAGGAGGAAACAGAAAAGGTGATGAAGCAAGTTGGAATGGGCCGTAGAGCTGAAGACCTGATGTGTTGCCGCCCCGCAGGGATCGCGGTGGCAGTGGGGGGTGGGGTGGGGTGGGGTGGTGGTGGTCGGTGCGGAGAGGGGGAGTGGGAGAGAGGGACGAAGGCGTTGAGGGGCAGCAGGGCACGGAGGAAGAGCGGGAGAGTGATGGTGGTGGGGAGGGCATGCAGACGCAGTAGCCGTGCCTCGCTACGCCGCGATGACGAGCACACACCGGTGGAAGAGGGGTCAGGGGTGCGGCGGTCAGTGCACACGTGATGAGGTGCGCCTTCGCAGTGGGGTCTGTGTGTTGCGGAGGTCACGACGTCACGATGAAGGCGTCCAGCACAGGAGAGGTGCGGGACAGGAAGGGTGAGGTAGGCGAGTGTGTGTGTGTGTCTGGGGTTGGGGGATGTGAGTGGGGTCCCTGAGGAACAAGCGAGGTGCGGCGCTGATGCCCCTTGCCGGCGGCCCCCGCGCCCCCCTCACCTCCCCACTCCTCTCACCCACCTCCCTGGTTTACGCGCTCACGCGATGCGCGTCCAGTAGTCGCCCAGGTCCAGCACCTTCGACCACAGCAGTCGGCTCAGGTCTACTGCTGTTCCGTCGTGGATGTCGCGCCCGTCGTCCGCGGCCGCGTGCCACGACCGTGGGAACGGCATCGCGATGAGGTGGAGCACCCGCTGCGTGTCCAGCCAGTGCTTGTGGTCGTCGTCGGCGAGGTGCGTGCTCGTCCCGCGGCGCGGGTCCCTGGCCATCGTGGAGTCGAAGAAGATGTTGAAGTTGACGCCATGCAGGTACGTCACGGCGTCGAAGTCGTCCCGCGTGGCCGCGGTGCGGGCGAGTTTGTCGTACGTGCGGAGCTGCTCGAAGTGGTCAACGAAGAGGACGTCGTACGCAACCCGGGGGAGGCCGTGCAGAGTGTGCAGCTCGTGCGGCGCGCCATACATCAGCCACGTGCGCGGCAGCGCTGCGGCTGACGGACGCGACGCCGGACTGCCGAGGAGTTGCCGCGCATAGGCGGGGTTGATGCTCGCCACGGCCTCCGCAGGCGACGGGTTCAGCTGGCGCAGAAAACCGTCCGCTGTGGCGGTGCCGGTGGTGTTCGCGCCGCTGTCCTCGCCGCGCCGGTCGTGGTGCCGCCACAACAGCTCCGCGGCGATGCTCGTGGCGAAGTGGAGGGCCCGCTGCCGCATGTCCGTCTCGCGCTGCGCGAGCCCGGCGAAGAAGATGCCGCTCTGCGTCGGGAACATGTTCGAAAAAGTTGTCCCGGCCGGCCCCATCAAGTCGTACAGGGCAAAGAGGTCGAGCGAGTCGTACAGGGACTGCGCGCCGTTCGAGAAGGCCGTGCGCGTTGTGGCGGCGGTGTCGCGCCACCGCCGCGCCAGGTGTCGTGATCCGTACGTGTTGTCCTCGTCCCGCCACTCCGCAAACGCCTCCTCGCCGTCGAACAGCGCGACGGAGATGACGGGCAGGTGCTGCGCCCAGTCCAACCACGCCCGCACGTCGACCGGCCGCGTCGCACCCGCCAAGTGGCTGCCCCCCAGCGGCGCCGCGTCGCCGGCAGCGTACGGGCGTGCGAAGAAGTACTGGTAGAGCAGCGCGTGGTGCGCCGGTGAGAGCAGCGTGGCGAGGCGCCCGCGCACCTCCGCCTCGGTGGTGGCATTGCTGAACGTGTGCGTGCGGCCGGGCAACACCGACGCCGTGGCTGGCCCCGCCGTACCGGTGGCGGCTGCGGCGCGGTCGGCTGCGTACGACGCGGCGAGCGCCTCGGCGACGTCCGTGAGCACCGCGACGTTCTTGATGGTGCGGAGGAGGAACACCATCGGCATGGCCGAGTCGCAGGCCCCGAGGAAGCTGAACTGGTCAAAGTGCTTCGAGTCCCAGTGCGCGGCGAGCATGACGTGCTTCACCGGCTGCTGCGGCACCGGTGGCGCGTCGCTTGCGGAGAGGCTTGGCTTCAAGGGCACCTTCTCCCCCTTGGCCTCGGGTGTGAGCGCCACCCGCGTCCCGGGCACCCCGCGCTCCAGTGCGGGGCGGCGGTTGAAGAGGGATGTGTCGTTGGCGAGGCGCAGCATCGTCTCCTGCGCGTACACGCGCTGCCCGGTCGCGTCCGCGGCGACGCCTTCGCCAGGGAGCACATCTGCGCGGGCGTCTGCTGGTGCCTTGTCGTTGACGTGCACCTCTCCAACAAAGGAGGGGCTCATCCACTTGCGGCGGAACTGCGACCCGCCGGGAAACTGAAAGACGAGGTTCTGCATCGCCGCGCGGGGGACGTTGTCGATCAGCACGGGGATGTTCGCCGTGAAGTTATCCCAGCTCAGCGACCACCGCCAGCCCGGCACGCGGTCCGCGTCCGGGGCCGCGAGCAGCGGCGGCACCGTGGGCCACGCGTCGCCCGCCGAGGCCGCGGCGGTCTCGAGCAGCGCGCGTCCGCGTGGGCTGAGGTGCGGGGCGTGGCCGTCACGAAGGCGCCGCCCCTGCGCGTCGTAGCGCCGCCGTCCGAGCCCTTCGTCGACGAGGTGGGCGAGAAGGGCCTCGCGCTGCGTGCCGCCGACGCGCGGGCCGTGACGCAAAATTGCGTTCATGGCGTCGCGGTAGTACTGCCGCTGCTGCCGCGGCGGGAAGAGGAAGGCGAGGGCGTCGAAGAAGTCGGCCTCGTCGGCCTGCGACGGTGCCGTGTGCGCTGCTGCTGCGGCGGCGTCGGTGGGGGGCCGTCCCCACGCGTGCTGCGTCACCACCTCCTCCGGGACGTCTGCCGCCTCGGCCGCGGCGCTCTGGCCCTGGTGGGCGTGCGTGAACCACGCCTGCAGGGCCTCCATCGTGAGCGGCGGCGTGCTGCGCCCCTCGACGTCCCAGTACGTGATGGGGATGCGTCTCGCACGCCACGTGCGGGCCAGCGCCTCCTCCTCCCCCTTTTTCTTGGCGCGGGCAGCGAGGCCGGGGTCGAAGGGGTCGCGCTGCCCGAGCTGCTCGCGCGGTGGCACAGTCATGGCGGACTGCACGGGCACCGGCACCTCCGCCTCCGCCCCACCCTTCTCCGCACCCGGCACGAGGGCGTCCGAGGTCCAGAGAAGGTAGCACAGGAGACCCAGAAGAAAGGCCAGGGTGGCGGTGAGAAGGGCGAGGACGAGGTACGCGAACCGCCGGGCACGCGGCGACCGGCCACGCACGCGAAGCCTCCGCCACGTCAAGCAGGGCAGACACCGCTTCAGAAGGCTGAGGCAGAAGGATGCATCGTCGTCGTCGCGACCCGCACGAGGGGCACGCGGCCGACGCGCCACCGCCAGCGACGCATAAGCGGCTTGCTGCTGCTGCTGCTGCTGACGGAGTTGAGGGTGATGAAGCTGCATTGGGTGTGGGCAACACACATGAAGAGCGCGGCGAGAGAGGGCGAGGAATAGGGAAGGGAGAGATGAGGAGCAGAGGAGCGCTGTGGAGCCACCAGGCGGCCCCCTTCACTGAGAAGGCTGACACGGGCCAGTGTGTGAGAGACGGGGGCGGGGCGGGGCGGGGCGGGGCGGGGGGGGCGCGGAGTGGACAGAGGGAGGTGCCGTGCAGCCTGAAGGCGGCCCAGGCGTGTGTGTGTGCGTGTGTTTTTTGATGGGCGTCACAGCGGAAAGGGTGTCCACGCAGTGTAGTGGCGTGGCNGGGGGGGGGGGGGGGGGGCGCGGAGTGGACAGAGGGAGGTGCCGTGCAGCCTGAAGGCGGCCCAGGCGTGTGTGTGTGCGTGTGTTTTTTGATGGGCGTCACAGCGGAAAGGGTGTCCACGCAGTGTAGTGGCGTGGCTTCGCTCTTGTGACGGAACGCGTTTGAAATCTTGTGTGTATCTCTGTGTATGTGTGTGTGTGTGTTGCTGTGGATTGCGGCGGGGATGTCGACACGGAGATGGAGGTCGAGAGTATGCGGGAGGCATGTCTTATCGCATCACATCACACACACACACATAACAAAGGTGTAGTGCGTGGGTCCCGCTTGGGAGGCCACGAGCGGCTCTTTCGCTGCGGTTGTGCGGCCGCCGCGGCCGCCCCGCCCCGCCCCAATCTCTGTGCGTTGCGGCGCACTTTAGCGTCGGGGACTGGCATCACACAAGCACACACGCACGCCTACGCACACTTCGTTGTCGTTCACGGTTGCGTGATGCGGTTCATCCTCGACTTCGCTTTCTTGTGCCGGCGACACGGACTACACAGAGGTCAGCACTAGAACAGAAGGGGGAAGGGGTGGGTGGGGGATGGGGGACGCTGCCGACGGTGGCTGCGGGCATCGCTTGACGGGTGCGGCCTCGAGGCCGCGGTTACATGTTCTACATGGAAGAGCGCGCGTTGTCGCTCTGCTGTACATCGAGTGAAGAGAGCGGGAGGGGAGGGGAAGGGTGGTGGTGGTGGGACCAAAGACAGCCCGAGCGGACACATGAACGAGCACACACGCACGCACAAGACAAGTGAAGGGCCGCACGAGAAGAGTTGTTTACAAGTGTGTGTGTGTGTGTGTGAGCAGAAGATGCCGATCAGGGCTGTTCAAATACGCTGTAAATGAACTCCGCGATCTCGTCGAGGTTCTCGAGCTGCAGGGCGGGGATTGTGCGCCAGTTTCCCCGCTCCAGCACGTCCTCGTCCTCACGTCGGCCGCTGCCGCTCGCGTAGTGGCGGCTTGTCGTCTCCGTGCTTGTGTGGCTCGCGTGCATGTCGGGCGAGCCGGCCACCGTCACCGACGCATCCTCCGCCGAATACGGCGATGCAGCGTGCGGGCGGTGCAGCACACCAGGAGCGCCCGCACGCGCGGTGGTGGTGTTCGTGGCGGCTGGCTGGCCAGCCCTGCTGCCCCCTGCTGGGTTCGTGTTCTCGTCCACCGCGTCTGTGCCGTTCGTGGGGTTGAAGTTTGGCGCGGAGGAGGAGAGCGTGCGGGGGGAGGTGCCGAAACTGTCGCTCAGCAGCTCCACGTCGGACCGGGCGGCGGCGCCGAAGTCCGACTCCGCCGTTGTGACCGTCGCCTCTGTTGCCGCGGACTTCACCGCCGCACGACCGCCGGCGTGCGCCTGCGGGCCCGTGTCGATGCGGCGCCCGCCACGGGAGTACAACAGCGTCGTGTTGGTGTTGGTGTTGGCAGAGGGAGCCGCATGGGAGTGTGGCTGCCTCCCCGATGTCGCCGCCGCGGAGGCGAGGCCCGTTGTGGCGGTGATGGTGTTCGTGCCGTCTGACGGCGTCCACCCCGTGACCGCCGCCGGGGGCAGCACTGCCGTCTTGTGCAGCGTGGTGGTCGTCGAGGCCGTCGGCATGCTGCCGCGCACGTCCGTCGCGTTCGACGAAGTCGTCGTCACTGTCTTCAGCCCCACGGGAAAGATCTGCCGCCGCACGACGTGCCCGATCGCCTCGGTCGAGTAGCCGAGACCGAACGCGGAGGCGTGATTCGGGCGCAGGTCGAAGGACAGGCTGCTGCTGGGCGGGGTCGGCGACAGGGCCTCCATCTGCGCCAGCGCCCGCTGCAGCTGCGACGGCGACCCGTCCAGCATCGTCATCTTCTCGGAGAGGCTCATGGCTCCCGTGATGGTGGCGCTCGGGCTGCCGTTGTCAACCGGGCTCGACACGCCGCTGTCGTCGCGGCTGGACGCGGCGCTGCCGGCGGTGACGGGGGCCTGCATGAAGTACGGCACCGAAGCCGCCGGAACGCCGCCGTTACCGCCCACACCGGGGACCTCGTCCTCCCACAACGGGGACGCACCGGCAGGGGAGTGCATCGCGCGGGTAGCGGCAACCGAGGTGACCGCGGTCGTCGTCGCGGAGTTCTTCGGCTGCGACTGCACGGCGTACTGCTGCCGCTTCATGATGGCCGCGTTGCGGCGCCAGTACTCGGCCACGGCGGACAGCAGTGCGTCGTGGTGTTCGACGCGGCTGGTGAGGGCGTCGACCTCGGCGAGAGTGCGGAGTCTCTCCTCCTCCCGCGCGCTGGCAGCGCTGCACAGCTCTTGTAGAATGGCAGCGGGGTCGGCAAGCGGTGCCGGCGCCGCCCCTGCCTCCGAAGATGCCCGCGCAGCGACCGCGGCCGTGGGCGAGTACGCGCGCGTCGCCGCCTTGCGCGACGTCCTTGTCGTGCTCTGCGCATTGCCGGCCAACGCGGCCACTTGCCGCTGCCACGGACGCTGCGCCACCACAATGACCGCGTCATCGCGACTCCGCCCTGTAGAGGACGCCGCGGCTGCGGATGCCGACGCGGATGCGGCGCCGCCGCGCCCCTTTCCCTTGCGGCCTATGGCCGGTCGCCCCACGAGGAGCGAGTTGGCCGTGAGCGCGGCGGATGCGTGAGGGAGCGGCATCGGTGCCGGGGGCAGGATCAGCGGCCGCCGGCGGGACTCCACCGGCGCCACCGCCGTTGCCGCAGCGGCGGCGGCAGCGACCGTTCCGGTTTCGCTTGGCGCACCCGCCGCGAGGGTGGCGATGTCCTTCTCGAGCTGGACGTTCTCCACGAGCAGCTGCGCCACCGCGCGCTGCAGGCGGTACAGCTCCGCCGCGGCGACGTCACCGGCGGTCTGCTGCTGCTGCGCACTCACCTGCGCGGCGGCACCGTCCTGCTTGACGCTCACCACGAGCTGCGTCAGCTGGGAGGTGGTGAGCTTCTCCCCGTTGAAGCCGCTGTGACCGGGCGGAAGGACGACGTTCGCAGGCGGCGGCAGCAGGCCGCGGGAACGGCGCAGGTGCGCGCTGTCGACGCGCGCTTTCTTCTTCGGCACCTGGACGAAGGGCCGCTGTGTCGTGTCGCGGCCGGAGCGGGACGGCGACTTGCTCGTCGCCGTCGCAGTCACGTCGGGCAGCACCGCGGACAGCACCACTGGGACCGGGGCGGCGGCCGACGAGTCTTCTCCCGCCGTGATGGCACTGGCAGGGCCGCCGTCTTCCACGACCGCTGCGATAGGAGCGGCCTGGTGCTGCTGCTGCTGCTGCGCCATGCCGCCACCCACGGCGCTCATGGCAGGCGAGGAGGCGCGCGAGGGCAGCGGCGTCAGCCGCATCGCGTCCCCAGCAGAGCCGGGCTTCACCGACGCGGCCGTGGGCGCGGCGCCGGCGCGTGCGTGGCCCTCCGTCTTGCGGTCCCCGCCACCGCCACTGCTGCCGCCGCTGCCAGCATGCCCTCCACGCGACCCCGACGCCGTACTCGCCGCCGTTGCGGGGGGGTTCCGCGGCGGCGCATCGTCGTGGGCGCCATCCGCAGACGCGGGCCCACCCTGCGCTGACGTGGCCGCCTGTTCCGGCTGCTGCTGCTGCTTCAGCGACTGCGACCTCTGCTGCTGCGGGGCGAGCCCGAAGGACAGCTGGGCGTGCACGTGTTGACGCACCGCAGACGCCAGCTCCGGCACGGGCCCGGCCGCCGCCGCCGCCTCCTCCTCGTGAGGGCCCACCGTCGTGGGTGGTGGCAGCGCGGCTGCAGCTGCGACTCCCGTCGCCGTCGCTGCCGTGCTGGGCGGCACGCCGGTCGTCTGGTTGAGCGTGGCGCTTGGCGCGTGGGCCAGCGTGTTCACCGCGTGCTCGGCGGCAACGCGCTGGGCGATCAGGCGACGCCACGCCGCGGGGGTGCTGAGGTCCGCGGGCGACGGTGACTCTGGCGCGAGCGGGTGCGGGGCAGACCCCGACGCGAGCGCCGCAGTCGACGTCGTGGCAGCCGTCGACCCCCCGCCCGTGCCGCTGGCCGATGCGTACGAGGCGGACGTGACGGCGGTGAGTGGGGGTGTGGAACGGCGAGCCCGGCGCGGCGGTGGCAGCTGCGGCTCCTGGGCGAGCTGCATCATGAGCACCGCATCCAGCCCGCTTCCGGCCGCCACCGCCGCGGGCACCACGACCACCTTCGACGGCGGGGCCGGCCGCGGGGCGGGGGCGGCCGCGGCGGCGGGGGCCTTGGACGAGGGCATGGCGGGGGCCGCGGCGGACCTGGGTGGGGAGAGAAGGCGGGGGGAGAAGAAGTACTGGTAGCACAGCGTCGCCATGGCCGCCGCCTCGGCCGCTTCGTCATCGCTCAACTCCATGGGCAGTGCGGCAGCGGATGGCGGCTGCGGTGGGGAGGCGGGGGCGGAGACGGGGACGATGTGCGACGGCGGCTCCGCTCGTGTCGCGCCTGCACTGCACAGCCGCGATGGGCTGCCCGCGGCGGACAGGGACACGGCGCCGACGGAGGTGGAGGAGGAGTGCGGCCGCTCCGACACTAGCGGCGTCAGCGACACAGCGCTTTCCCGGGACAGCGGGCGGTAGAGGTCGCCGTCGGCGCCCGCGTCAACGCCGTCGATGTCGCCCTCCTCGCGGTCGCACTCGTCTGGCGTCGCGCGGCCCTCATCCCTTGGGGACCGCGCGCTGTGCTGCCCCTGCCCACCTGCCGACACCGGTGCACGACCGGCGACGGTCCGGAAGCTGGAGGACGGTGAGGCGTCCGCGGCGGGGGCGGAGGCGCGGAGGGTCTGCGCGGTGTGGAAGAGCTGCAGCAGCTCGGGCGGAAGGCGTGAGGCGAGCAGCTCGGCAACGTCGCGCGCCGGCACGGCCGTCGCCGCCGCCTCGTCGGCATCCGCGTTCAGCGAACCGTGCCGGGCCGAGACATCGCGGTCGTCGCGCGTGCCGGCGGATGCGCTGGACGGATGCGCCATGTTCGTCGCTGCACCCTCCGCCGCGCGCAGTACCGTCGACTGATGCTGCGCGCTGTGTCGCTTCCGCTGCTGCAGCTGCCGATGCGCGTACAGCTGCTGCAACAGTGCCATCTGCATTGCCGCCACATCATCCGCTTCGACGTGCAGCTCCTCGTCGTCTTGGAAGTCGCCGCGTACGACACGCAGGTCGCGGCGCAGGCCGTCTGCGCTGGTGCTACTGCCGGGCCGCGGCACGCCTCCAGCCCCAAGGAACGCCATGGCGAGCATTCCGAGGGCTGCGAAGTACTGCTGCGTGACGCGCTGTACCCCATCACACCACGTCCGCATGGGCGCGAAGGAGGAGGCGGCGGCGGCGAGGGTGGCAGGGCTGTCGGCGCGTGCGGTGTAGGGGGAGGTCGTGGGTCGCGTGTGGGCTGCAGGCAGCAGCGTTGTGGTGGTGGTGGTGGTGGCCGCGGTGTCGTCTACGCTGGAGCGGCTTCGCAGCCCGCTCGGGGTGGCCGTTGCGGGACCGGTGGAAGGCTCGAGCTTCATCATCGTTGAAAGACCACACACGCACAGAAAAGGAGGGAGGGAAGTTGTTCAAGTCAGGAGAGAGAAGCTAGGGGAAGGGCGGTGCGTACGAGTGTGCGTGTGTGCTGGACGTGTTGCCGAGATGTGCAGCCGCCGGGCTTTCTTCTGCGTGTGTGTGTGTGTGTGCGTGTAAGCGGTGGAATGTGTGTGTGTGTGTGTGGAGAGGAAGAAGGCCAAGACACGATGGAGCTGCTTCATAGACGCCGTGTGTGCGTGCATCGGGCGGAGGAGTGACGCGGCGAAGAGACCGGCAACCGTGCGATGCCGCGTGCGGCGAGTGCTGGCCACTGACCCCCCCTCTCCCCCTTGTCTCCCTCCTCATCAACGCGCCACGGCGTCTTGGCGGCTTGAAGGAGGGGGGAGGGGAGGGGAAAGGTGGAAGGGGGACCCCACTCCGTGGTATCGGCGCGTCAGGAGGGTTGCGGGGGGGGGTGGTGGTGGTGCAGGCGTCGTGGCCACCGTGGCGCAACGCTGCGCGAGGCCAGCGACGGAGCAGCGCGCGTCCGCGGAGGTGTCGGTGCGGCGCTGGAGAGCGCACGGCACCACCCCTTGGCAGGGCGACGGCGACGACGACGTGGAGGACAGACGAAAAGCAGAAGCACAGTGAACGCGGTAACGTGCGCACAAGAGACGAGCACGAGCAGACACAGCCTGCAGTGTGGTGCCGTCCACGCGCACTAATACACACACATACACACATACACACACACATACACACACACACGCTCCTACGTAGACAGACAGCCCTCGCTGGACGCATCCATCCAGCGCCCCCACTGCACTGCGCACGCAGCACAGACGTGTGAGGCAGAGAGGTGAAGGAGGAGGTGCAGGGAGCGGGGGTAGGGGGTGGGGAGGGCAAGACCGCGTGGGAGGGAGAAGCAGGAACAGAGAGGCACACACACACGCACACACACAAACACGACCGCCACAGACGAAGGGCAGAAGCCAGGTGCACCTGCGATCCAGGTGTGCACGAGCCGGGCATCACCAATCCACCTCGCCCGCTACCACGCGAAGAAAAAGTCGCACAGTCCACGCCGGACTAGGATGAGAATGACAAGCGCGAAGCTCCACGCAATTGCTCGGTCGAGGGCGCGGAGCGACAGGCGCGCCTGCAGCGGGGGCACTCCGAAAACAATCGTCAGCGCGTGGTGCTGCTGCTGCTGCTGTAGTTGCTGGTGCGCATCGACCGCCTCCGGCGGCTGCGGAGGTGCGGGCCCGGGGGCGCTGGCAGGGGTGTCGGCGATGGTGGGCATCGCGTCCACGGGCGCCGCGGTGGTGCTCGCACGCTCTGATCTGCGCACTTGCGGCGCGGGCGCAGTGGCAGGCGGTGCCGACGATGCTGGTGGAACTGCGGTCACTTCTTCCTCTTCACGCCGCCGCAGCTCGCGGATCATCGGGGTGAAGCGAATGCGCTCGATACTGCGTGTCGTCGCGGTGTTCGCCGTGGCGGGTGCGGGGCGCGGGTCCGCGATGAGCGGCGCCCGCACGACGCGCGCCGGGGTGACGTCAGCGAAGTCGAGGGCACCGACCTCCGCCACAGGGGCTGCCGGAGGAGGTTCAGCCGGATCGGAGGGCACCGCGCGCGGGTGTGCCGGTCGCGGTTCTACAGACGGCGCAGCACTGTCCACAGGCGCGGCGGCGGTGGCGGCGGCGGCGGGTGCCGCTGGAGGCGGGGGCGGGGGCGGCAGTTCGTTTAAGGCGGCGCTGGCGGCTGCGGGGGCGGGCGGGGACGGTGGCGCCGCGCCCGTGCAGACCTCCGCTTCCTCCTCAGCCGCCACCGCCTCTGACTCCACCGAGGTGCGCACGGGCTGCGTTGCCACTGCTTCGTCCGCCACGGCCGCTGCAGCCTCGGCCGGCTCCGCGTCCGCTGTGGTCGCACTCGCTGGCGGCTCTTGCACAGTTGCTGCTGCGGCGGGCGCCGCTGATGCCGCGTCTTGGGGTTCGGCGGCATCCGCGGACGCTGCAGCCTCCCCTGCGTCTGCTCCCTCCGTCGCCGGTGGAGTTGGGGTCTCGGCGTCGGCAGCCGCGAGCTGCTGCGGCGGAGGCAGCTTCGGCACCTGCGCCTCCTTCTCTGGCGAGATCTCGGGGTGCATCTTCATTTCGGTCTCCCACACCTCTGCGGTGGCCCGCCCGCAGGCCTCACACCGGAAGTGCCACGTATCCGCCGCCCACTCCACCTTGGTGGCGTGCGGCACCATATTCTTGCGAAACGCGCCGACGCCGACCTCGTCCTCCTGGGCCATGAAGTGGCGCAGCGCCGTGAGGGTGAGGGCGACGTCGTACGTGGGCTGCCACAGCTCCTTGTGGTAGCTGCTGATGGTCGAGCAGATCTTCTCATGCACGGAAAAGCGCCCGCTGCGGGTGAAGAAGACGATGTCCGGCGGCTCCAGCGGGTAGGAGCGGGAGAAGATGAGGGCGCCGTGGTAGATGCCATCCTTGTACGGCAGACTGCCATCATCGCCGCCCGGGCCGCGCAGGGTGAAGTGCCACTCGAAGATGTTCTCTTCCAGCGGGGCCACGAAGTACTCGCGCACGCGGTTCTCTGGCTTCTGCAGATGGCGGTACTCGTTGCTGAGCCGCTTGATGGCGGAGGAGGCGTAGGACATGGCGACGCGCGTGTGAGTGCGTGCGTGTGTGTCTGTGAGTGTGTGTGTACCCGTTGGAGGGGATGGTGTGGAGCTCTCGAGCAAGAGTGCTGAGGATGGCGGTGGTGATGATGGAACGTGAAACGCAGGATCAACATCCGTCACGAGAAAAACGGGCGAAACGAAGGGGCGGGGGACGAGGAGGTCTAAGAGTTGCGCGCGGGGAGGACGCCGCCGCGATGAAGGAGTCGCAGCTACAGCCAGCAGGCATGCACCGGCGGGGGGAGGGGGAGGTGGAGGGGAGGGCGTGTGTGTGTGTGTGTGCAGCGAAGGTGCAGCGGCGCACCACGGCGAGCACGACGACGCGCGCGGTTCGCACTTCCCCAGAGAGCTCCGTCCTCCCACCCCCGGCCCCACCGCGACTGACGCACCCCTGCACGAGCGCGGTAGGGCAGGGGGCGGGAGCGGGAGAGGAAGGGGAGGCACGGGGGTTCGAAGTGAACAGCTCGTCCCCACGTGCGTCTTCGCTTTGTGGAGCGAAGAAATCGAAGCCGGGAGAGAGGTGGGGTGGGAGGTGTGTTTGTGTGTATGCGTGGAGGAGGGCAGCTATATAGGAGCCCCCCTCCAACGGCGTGAAAGTGGGCGACAGCGGCGGGGCTGGGGGTGGGGGTGGGCTGGGGCGCGACGCACGAGACGCCGATAAAAATACATGAGAAACACGAAACAGAACAAGCGATCGCTGCGGTGCGAGCAGCCATCACGTCAACGATCACAATCACTGCAACACACACTCACACACACACGCACACAGGACACACGACACACACGCGAAGCAATGACGCAGGCAGAATCCAAAAAAGGGAAGCTGCCGAAAGTGCGTGTTGTTGGTGTGTGTGTGTGTGCGTGTGTTGGGGTCAGGAGAGGGGGGAGGGGGTTGAGGCTGCGACACACCGATGAAGGACTTCAGCGCACCGGCAGCGGTCATCCTCTCCCCCCTTCCCCCACCACGTAAATACTCACGACACAGGCAACGCCGTGTCTCTTGGATTCTCCAAGAAGGCGGAGGGACCCCCCCCCAAACACGGAACGTGTCGCGTCGAGGCAACGCGTCAGCCGGCACGGAGAGAAGAACAGCGCAGAGGCGGGATGAAAAGGAAGAGAAGACGTGACGAGGTGGCGTGGCGGTTCCATCGGTCAACGGGGCACTCACCGACCCCCCCCCCTCCCACACACACGCGCGTACGCGGAGGCTCATGGACAACGACGACGATGACGACGCCGAGCAGTCCACGGCGGGAGAATACATCGAGCAGCCACACCGCATGCGTGCAGCAGCAAAGAGAAGAAACGGTCGAAGGGAGGGACGGGCGGACGGCCCACGTCGATGTGCGTGTTTGCGTGCGTCCAGGTGCGCTTCTAGGCGATGGAGGTGACAACCGGTGCCGAGAAGACCTTTCCCTCCACACGCACACACACACACAGACACAGGCACACGAACTTGCACGCAGGTGCGCCGTCAGCGCTGCATGCTGTGTCGCGCCGGCAGCGGGGCCGCGGCCCGAGTGCCACTCGAGGCGCATACGCTGGTGTGGTGGCTGCGGCCAGTGCCGCGCTCGTCCCCGCCGCCGACACTCGCGGTCTGCGCCCTGCCGACGAGCGCGGTCTTGGAGATGTCGTGCATGATGCGCTCCTCGGTGGCGTGCAGGCTGTTAAGGCTGTGCAGCGTGCCGATGCTCTCACTCGGCTGCTGCTGCTGCTGCTGCTGGTCCGCCGCACGGGCTGCGCGGGCAGAGGCGGACGAGGGCGGCGGCAGGGGAGCCGCCGCGGCATCGATGTTCGGCAGCGGGGGCAGCTGCGGCCCGCGCGGGATCTCAGCCGCGGTGCCGGCGTCGCTGGACGGCGGCCGCGAGGAGGACGAGGGGTGCACGGCCTGCACGGCCTGCAGCCGCGCCGGTGGGGCGCTGCCGCGCGCGTTGGCCCACGTCGCCGACATGGGACGCCCCGTCGCGGGCGGCTGCGGCGTGGGCCCGGAGGTGGTTGCGGCGAGGTGCGCCGTGCCGGGAGAAGACGTCCCAACCCCCGCGCTGCTGGGCGGGCGCACTCCTATGCCCTCCTCGATGAGCTGCTGGTACTCGATCAGCTTCTGCGCGCGCTGCTGCGTGCGCCGTGCGAGCTCCTCCTCGGGGGACACGAAGTCCACGCCTGCCTGCCGCAGCAGCCGCTCTGTCGGCCGGAAGCCCTCCAGCTGCGCCTGGCTGCGCTGGTCGAGGGCGGCGAGCTGCGCCATCGCCTCCGACCGCGCGGCGTCCCAGCGCTGCTTCGCTTGGCTGTACTCCCGCGCCTTGGGGTTCAGCGCGTCCATGGCCACCTCCTGCTGCAGGGTGTAGTACTCAATCTTCTTCTCGATCTCCTCGGCGTTGCGCGCCTTCTTGAAGCGCAGGTCGCCGAGGGTGAGGTAGAGGGAACGGAACTGCGCCAGCCGGTCCATGCGAAGCGCGAGCTGGGCCGCGTTCACGTGCCCCTGCAGCACCTCGCGGGCGAAGGCCTCGGCGTGGCGGCAGCTGAAGTGCACGGCGCCGCTGTACTGCCGCAGCCCATCCACGACCGCCTGCAGGTTGCGCTGCGTCTCCGCCAGCGCGGCGCCACGGGCATCGGCGAAGCACGCAAACGCCGCCGCGTCCTCCTCGCGCTGCCGCTCCTGCGACACCCGGGTAATCCAGTCGTCGACGAGGAAGCTGTTGGCCTGCTGCAGGTCGTGCAGCTGCTTCTCCAGCTGCTCCATTGCCCGGTAACACGTGAGCTGCTGATCGCTGTTTGCCTGCCACGCCTTTCGCCACGCGTGGTGGTAGCTCGACATGTTGTTGCGCTGCCGGTGCCGCGTCTGGGCCACCGCGCGGCGCTTCTCCCGCACCCGCTCAAGGTCCTGCATCACCTCTGACAGCTGCCCCGCGTTCTCTTCGATGAGGTGGGTGAGCCGCGAGGTCATCAGCTCCTGCTGCTCCTGCAGCTTCACCAGCGGCAGATCAACGCACAGCTCGAGGTACTCCTGCATGGTGGCCTCGAGCTCGTCGTACGGCGCCGTCAGCGCCTCGGCGAGCGAAGTTTGCTCGTAGTAGAGCTCCTCCGAGTGCTGCATGTCGCCGTTCGCGATGGCCTCGGCCTGCGCCTGCTGCAGCTCCTCCACATCAAACTTCATCCGGCGCAGCTTCTCACGCGTCGCCTCGTCCACCTCCTCCAGCGTCGGGTTCGAGAGGAGCTCGTTCAGCTGCCGCAGCAGCGGCTGCGTCCAGGCGTGCAGCTGCCGCGTCACGGCGACCGCCGGCGCCCCACAATTGGCGTACTGCGAGTCGCGGGTGAAGCGGGCCTGCAGCGCGGCAAGGCTGTCTTGCATGTGCTGCACCGCCACCGGCATGTGCTGCCACCGAACGTCCTCGTTAGATCCCGCGCTCATCGAGGCTAATGCGGCCGCGGCGGCCGCGGCGGGTGCGGGCCCGCTGGCGCCACGCGGCTTCCCGCCGCGTGCGGTGCCGCCGGGGAGATCTCCTATGCCCCGCGCCGCATCGGCCGCCGCCGCCGCCACGGCGAGCGCCTTGAGTTGCCCCTCGTACGCAAAGAGGCGACAGCGGCGCAGGGCTGCAAACTGGGACTCCGTGTCCTGCAGCTCCCGCACGACGGCGGCCCCCGCGGCGGAGGTGGCCGCCACCACGACCGCCGCCGCCGCGGGGGTTGCCGGGCTGAGGCTCGTCGACGGCGTCGGGGAGGCGGCGCCCGCTGGTGTGGCGATGCCCACGCCGCTCGCGGGCGAGAAGCCCACGGTCAGGGGCGACATCGCCGTGGACGCCGCCGCGGCCGCCGTGGCCGCCGTCAGTGAGGCTGAGGCTGTCGGGGTTTCGTTGCCGCTGCCGGCGACTCCGTGGCGTGCGGGGTACAGGAAGAAGCGCGAGTACGCCTCGAGCGCGGCCTCGGCGGTGGTGCGCTGTCGCTGCTGGACCAAGCGCTGCATCAGGGACGGGGACGGCGAGCTCTTACGCGAGGCCCTGCTGCCGTTCGTCTTGCCGCTGGGGTTGCTCTGCGCCAATGCGGTGTCCGAGTCGTCGCCGCTCTCGCCCGCGTCGTCGTCGTCGATGCCGCGCAGGGCGACGGGGGTCTGCGGGCCGCCCGGGCGCGGAAGGCCGCCTTGAGTCGACTTCGTGGGTGAGGCAGTCGAGGTGTTGGCGCCGCCGCCGGGTGCCGCGGCGGCGGCCGGGGTGGGCAGCGCCAGCAGCAGCTGGTCCGGCGACACCCGCAGGCCGCAGAAGCGAGCGAAGACGACGTCGCTGGCGAGGGCGCGGCGCTGGTGCAGCGAGGGGGCCTGGGGCGGCCCGGCGGCGCGGGGTGATGCCGGCAGCGAATGCCCCTGCTGCTGCTGCTGCTGCTGAGGCGACGGACGTTGGGCAGCGGACGCGCCGGTGAGCGGCTGCGATGGGCGATGCGGCGTCGGCAGCTCCGCGGCTCCGGCTGCTGTGGTCGAGGTGCTGCTCTTCGCGGCCTCAGCAGCGTGCTGCGCGCTGTCGATCGTCGTCACGGAGCCGAGCATCGGTTCACCCGTCACGCTGGAAGGCTTGAGGTGCACTGTGATCACACGCTGCGAGGCTTCTTCGTACTCCTGCATGAGGCGGCGCACACGGCGCAGGTTGTCGTGCAGCGCACTAAGCCGCTCACTCGCGCCGGAGGGTGAGGCGGCGTTGCTGGCGGCGCGCGGCGCGGCCATGATACCGGTGGGCAGGCCGTACTCAGCGGCCGCGGCGGTGGCAGCGGGCGGCGAGAAGGCGGGGGCGTGCGTGAGGGAGCCCTGCCGCGACGACGGTGCCCACCCAGCGCTGGTGGCGGTGCTCGTGCTGCGCTTCGCCTCCGAAGGGCGCTTGAGCGCTACCGCCGAGGACGGCGACGTCGTACTCGAGGAGGCCGCGGCTGCGCCTCCTGCCGCGGCCGCCCGAATTGCCTCTTCGAGCAGCACGAGCTGCGCGTGAGCCGTGGTCAGCTCCACCGGTGCGGGCAGACCGCCTGCAGTGGTGGCGGCGGCCGTGGTTGGCGTGGCATCGGTGCTGCCGGTGACACTGGGCGGGGTCGACGATGCCGGCGCGGCGACGGTGGCCACGCTGCCGTTGCCGTTCCGCCCGTTCATTGCGACTTGCAGGGCTCGCAGGGGGGGGGCGGGGCGGGGCGGGGTGGGTACGGAAGGGGAGGTGGTGTCGGTGACGAGTTCGGTGTGTGTGTGTGTGTGCTCGGCGTCAGCAGAGAGGTAGAGACACGTGGAGAAGGCAGACGAGCCCAAGCGGGGATGAACGCTTCAAGTGATGTAAGCCGCACGATGGCGATGTGGGAAGGAAAAAGGAAAAGTCGAGCAGAGGCGCGGGGGGGGGGGACTTGTGGACTGGGTGTACGTCAGGGGGCTCGAGCTCAAATGCGTGCACCTGCGCGCATCAGGCGTGTGTGTGTGTGTGTGTGTGTGTGTGTTGAGGTGTCGGTGAAGAGGCATCGTGTGTGAAAAGGCATCGAGGAAGACAGCAGAGAGCGGCAGAAGAGCAGTTTGGGACGGGGGTGGGGTCGAGGAAAAGGCGCTGGCCCCTCGCCCCCAACACACACCACCCACCACCCACCACACACACGTGCACGGTGACTCTGGCGATGCGCTGGGGGGGGGGCTCGCGTGAGGCCGCGACGTGCCCACTTCCTTCGTTTCACGTGACTGCACCCTCGCTGGGCTGTCGCTGCGCCTTGCGCTGGCGGCGGACTCTCCATGCGATGGTCGCGTGGGGCCTGCATAAACTTGGAACGTGCGTGTGTGTGTGCGTGCGGTCACGTTGTAGTCGAGGGTGCACTTCGGGTGCACGCGCACAGAGACGGTAGTTGCAGGCGACGTGGTGAGGCGCGCGACGGCCACACCAATACGCGCATTCCTCAACTCGCGTCGACGAGGACGAGGCCGTCCACGCCAACCGCACTCGCATGTCTGCGCGCACGGCGCCGTGACGGTGCGCGGGCGAGCTCGAGGGAGGCGGAGATGCGCCTCGCACGCGGCGCGCCGAATCGCCGCACGACGAAGCAGGCGCAACGAGGATGTCGCAGAGGCGGGAAGGGAGGCAGACGCGAAGCACGGACATCTGAAAAGAGGGGGAGGGGGAGGGCGAAGATGGTTATGACGGCAGAGTGTCGTCGGAAAGCGAAAAATGGAGAGGCAGGGGAGAAGGCAGCGAGAAGGGAACGTCGACGGGGTGGGAGGGAGGTGTTGTGGTGGTGATGCGTCTGTGTATGTGTGTGTGTGCGGTGTGTGAAGCGCCTGAACGACAGCGGCAGCGGTGACAAGCGGGATTGATACACACATACACACACACACACACCGACGCACAGGCACGCAGACACACACACACACACATACACACAGACACCCACCAGCGGGAAGATGGACAGGGGGAAAGGAAATGAGAGCGGCCGCACCATCACTGCCGTTGGGTGGGGGTGACGGAGATCGGCAGTTCTGTAGTCGTGTGTGTGTGTGTGTGTGTGTGGCGAAGTGCGGAGAATGAAGGCGAGGGGGAGGGGGACGAACCCGAACTGGTGTGCACATCACACAACGCAAAGACATGAGAAGACTGGGCTCCGGGGCTGCAACGGGGGTGGGGTGGGTGGGGGGGTGGGGGGGGGGGAGGGAGCGAGAGAAGGGCAACTCGTAGCAGTGCTTGCAAGAGGTGCGCAAGTGGAGGAGACGAACAACAAACGAAAACAAAGAGAAAACGCGTTTGTGCGGAGGTGGAAAGCGAAGAGGGGGGAGGGGAGCTGAAAGCAGTAATGGACGGAGAAGATGGACTGAGGGGGGTTTAGGAGAGAGGTGCGTGTGCGCGGGTGTGTGTTGTCTGTTTGTGTTTGTGTCAGCAGTGTCGGTCTGCGACGCAAGAGAGGCGTCGACGTCGTTAGTGTCGTCTGCACCGGTGCGACGACTCCAACCACGTTCGCTTCACCGCTGCACACACACACACACACACACACACACACACACACACACACACACAAATTCACACACGGGAAAATGGCGAGATAAGATACGAGAAGAAGAAGGCGCATAAACAAAGCAGCGATGCGGTGGCACACGCACGCATCAACACGCACGCACGCACCGTCTGTCCGTCATTCACAGACGTCTCGCACCACGTTCGGCCGCCTCGATGCCCCCCCCCTTTCACAGCGGTGGCCACGCGTGTACGTCGGCCAGCAGCAACACGGCGAGTCAAGGGGTGGGGTGAGGCGGGGGGGGGAGGGGGAGGGAATCGCGTAGGCAGCACCTACCGGTTCGGCAGGTCGCCGAGCGCGTGCCAGGTGCCGTCCGGGTGGCACACGGACACCTTGCCGCAGCACATCAGCCGCAGCTTCGACGGCGCGTAGTCCTCGTAGTCCACGAAGGCCGCGTCCACGACGATGCCGTTGTCATCCGAGCCCTCCTCACCCTTCTCCAGTGACGGGATGTGGCGCACGAGGTCGCGCAGGTCCTTGGCGCGGCACGTCATGTTGCGCAGCCGCATGCGGCGCAGCTGCGGGAAGGGCGTGTCGACGCGGTCGTCCTGCAGCTTCCACAGGAAGGGCCAGACAGGGCACGCGTCCAGGTCCAGCTCCTGCAGCTCCGGCAGGCGAGCCACGGCGTGGCTGAAGTAGGCACGCACCTCGCCGGCGTCGAGCTGCAGCGAACCGTTCGACGTCAGCGACGGGTCCGTCATGGCGCTCCACGAGCTGTTCCCTGTCGCCCCCGACACGGCAGACGAGCTCTTGCCCACCGCGGAGTTCGGCCCCGACGCGGGTGCCGACGCGCTCGTCTCGCCCACGTCCACGGTGAACGTCAGCGTTGTCGTCTTGTCGCGCGAGAGCAGCAGCGTGAGCTGCGTGGGCCGCAGGTGCGTGCGCCAGTGGTGCGTGCCGCCCAGCTCCTTCCACAATAGCCACGGCCCGTTCGTGTTGGCGGGCCGCATCGAATCCATCTTGCGCAGCACCGCGCCGTACTCGTGGTGCAGGCTGCGGTACTCCTCCTGCGCCTCGCGGGAGTTGAGGTCCTTCCACAGTATGTCCAGCGCCGCCTCGTCCCCCTTCACCTTCTCCTCGCGCGACTCGGGCAGCACGCGCAGCTTCGGCCCACCGGTGGCACGCGCCAGCTCCATGACACGCCACGACACCTTGTAGCAGCCCTTCAGCCCCAGCACCTCCAGCGCCGGCATCAGCTGGACCAGCTCCATCACGTAGCGGTTGTCCATGTTGGAGGTCTCGATGTAGAGCTCCCGCAGCGCGGGGAACGGGTTCGGGATTGTGCGGAGGACAAAGCTGTCCATGGAGAAGTCCATGTCACGCAGGATGATGCTGCGCAGCTGTGGCAGGCGGGGAAAGACGTTCTGGAAAGCGCCGCACACGAAGTCGTCGCCCCGCATGCTCTCGATGCGGATGCTCTTGCGGGTGTCGTGGTGCAGCAGCATGTTCAGCTGCGCCTCGTTCACCATGCCCTTCCAGAAGTTACCCGCCTCGTCCACGCGCACCTCACGCCAGAGGGCGAGCAGGCCACCCTCCGCCTGGTTCAGATGCCGCCCGTACAGCGCGAAGAGCCAGTCGTGCTCGCTCTCCTTCTCCACCAGCGTCGCCGGCTGCGTCGCCAGCGGCGGGTGGCCCATCGCGCTCGCTACCTCTCGCGCCGCCTCCACACCGCGCCACGACAGGTTGAAACAGCCGCGCACGTCGCACGTCTCGAGCCGCGGCATCACGCGCACCAGCGCGGCGAGCTCGTCGTCACTGATCGTGCTGCGGCGGAGGTCGAGGTGGCGCAGCGCGGGGAAGGGCCGCTCGCACATCAGCGGCGCCTCCAGCAGCTCGGGGTGGTTGATACTGAGCTCCATGTTGCTGAGCGTGCATGTCGTGAGGTACGGAAGGCGGGACAGCACGCACTCCACGAAGCCGGGCCGCACGCGGGTCTCGTCCTCGTCACAGCGGAACTCAAGACGCTGGTCGAACGATAGAAGCAGCGAGAGCTGCGCGGGGCTCATGACCTGCATCCACTGCGGGTGCGACCCGAGGCGGCCCCACAACGACTCCAGGTGGTTGACCCCGCGCACCTTGCTGCCGCCCATGTTGTTGGTGATCGTCTGCGTGAAGATGTGGCCGAGCCGGTCCTTCAGCACCTGGTACTCGAGGTGCCGCAGCTGCTCCGCCGCGTTTTTCTCCTGGACGAGCGCGTGCATGGGCGCCGCCTGTGGTGATAAAGGTGTGCGGATGTACAAGTCGAACGTGGGGGAGAAGTGGAAGCGCGAAGTTGGCGGTGTGTGTGTGTGTGTGTGTGTGTTGATGCGAGTGGAAGGCGTGCGAGCTCTGCGGATGGTTGGCACATGTGTGTGTGTGTGTGTGTGTGTGTGTGCCCGAGATGAAGCACCAACACGTGTGTCAGAGGAGGGCAAAGGAAGAGAGAAAAGGAGCACCGGGGGGAGGGGGAGGGTGGTGGACAGGTGGGCCGGCACGTGGGAGGACATTCGAGAACGGCCGTAGTCCAACTCGGACGCGGCTCCCCCCCTCTCTCCCTCCTCCTCACTGGCCTGCATCCGCATCACGTTGACGTGCTGCATCATGTTGGACGGTAGAGGGAGGATTGCGCTGGTGCCCGCCGCACCGGGAGCGGGGGAGGGGGGTGGAGGAGAGAGTGAGCTTCGTGGACGGCAGCTCCCACACCTGTGCCTGTCCTCCCTCCCCCCTCCCTCCTTGTCCGCACGCACGCTGCGAGTGGCCGCTGCACCGGCGCCATAACTGCGATGCCCACGCGTGGCGGGCGAGGGGCCACACGAGGCGGCGGGGCCACGGGTGAGGGGAAGAACGGGAGATGGAGCGCGGGGAGGGGAGGGGGGGGCGGAGGCAGAGGCAGCGCACGCTTAGGGCGGGCTGATGTGCATTACCTGGGGAGGGGGGAGGAGAGGGCGTGGGGTGACGGTGGCGGTGTGGGCCGCCAGGCGGTGCACCATGTGTCGGTGGTCCTCACCCAGAGGAAACACACAAAAGGGAGTTACGCAGCAGTACTTATACGACAGCCATCGAAGTGTTGAGGGACGACGGGTGGTTGGGTGGTGGGGAGGGGGGCCACCGGGGGGGGAGGGGGGGCTGGGGTGTGAGGCAGGAGAACACCAAAGGTCTGCACTGCGGAGTCACACATGAGACGCACACGTCAACCTCCCCGCCACCCCCGCCCCCCTTCACCGTTCTCCTTCCCTCTTGTTGGCGCCTCATCTCACAGATGCACACACATATATGCAAACAAAAACACATGCAAACACAAACACAAGCACACGCACCCTCTACGACAGTTTCAGCAGCCGCTTGATGCCCTGGATGAGGCCCTCGTCGAATGCGGCCTGGATCTGGTAGTCCAGCGCATGCCGCCCCGTCAGCGGGTCCTGCCGCTGCGACGCCGCCATCGCCCGCTCGTTCGCAGTGAAGGCCGCGTCCATCTTCGTGAAGGGCGGCACGAGCACAGCACCGACGAAGTCCTTGTCATGAAAGCTCGTGCCCCCCATCGCGGCGGAGGTGACGATCGGCGGCGAGGTGAAGGCGTGGCGATCCGGGTCCACCCCGACGCCGGCGTCGCCCTTGTTCGTCACGGTGGCCGCTGCCGCCGCCGCGGCTCGAGCCGCCGCCTTCGTGGCGGCCTTGTCGCGCGCTGCGGACGCGGCGTCGCGGCGCTGCCGCTGCAGCATCGCCTCCTGCGCGTAGGTCTGCATGTTGCTCGCCACGCGGGCATCGATGTTGGGGCAGTGGTGCGAGAAGTTGTAGAGCCGCGCCCGCATGCGGAGGGGCGGGGTCAGGACCGAGGTGCCAGCGGTGCGCACCGACTGCAGGAATGGTATGGATAGCCACGTGCGGGGGAAGAGGTGGGTGAGCAGCGGGTTGGCAGAGACGTCGAGCGAGAGCAGCGCGATGAGCCGCGGGTTCAGCTCGCCGAAGACGTCGATGCTGTGGTCGACGTTGTGCACCGGGTTGGGGAGGTTGCTGGAGAAGGCGCTGTCGTCGAAGTACGGGTACACCCGCCGCGCCGCGGACTGGGTCACGTCGTTCGTGACCGTGATCATCGCCTCCGGCCAGCGGTACGCGCTCCACCGCTCGTTCTGGTATCGGGCGAGCGCCGCGACCTCGGAGAAGTACGCGGCGAGGTCCTCGTGGTGGTTGCGCTGCCCAATCTTCTCCGCCCGCCGCAGCACGCGCTGCAGCTCGGCCGCGATGGCCGTGACGGAGGCGACAGAGCGGCGCGGCACGATCGGGGCGCCGGTGAGCGGCGACGTCGACACGTTGCGGGCCTCCAGCATGCGAAGGCGAGAGAGGCGGCCCCAGTACACGTCGGAGCGCGGGGTGTGGATGCTGATGTCTGAGGCCGTGCCGGACTTGGCAGACGAGGGGGCGGCCGTAGAGCTGCCGCGACCGGCTGCCGAACCCGTCGTCGTCTTCTCTTCGTCGTCGGCGTCGGCCATGGACGCGGCGGTGCTCGCCCGCGTCGAGTCGGGTGCCACCCCGGCGGCGGCCGCGAGAGTCTCGGCAGGGATGTCGTAGCTGGAGGCGATGTCGTAGAAGTCGGGCAGGTACCCGCGCAGCCCCATGTTGGCCAGGTTCAGCATCACGAACGTAAACGGGATCGTCGTGGCGGGGCCGTCGCGGCGCTGCTTGCCGTAGCGCACGCCGCGCGGGGCAGCCTGCGCGATGGCCTCGAGCAGACGCCGCTGCATCGCAAGGAGGTCGCCGACGAGCGGCCGTTCCGTGTTCTCCGGGTAGTTGGGCACACTCGTGTCCCCCGCAGGCCCAGCCGACGCCGCCGCATCAGCGGCGGCGGCGTCATCACCCGCGCCGTCGTCACCCCCGTCGGCCTCGCTGCTGCGGGGGCTGCCCTTGTTGCTGGGCGGGTCGATCGGGCCCAGGACCTCCTCCACGACGGCCTGCACGTCGATGTCGACGAGCACCGCCGGGTCGGTGAGCACGAGGTGCGGATGCTCGTAGGCGAACATCTGCTCCGTCCACACCGTGCGGGCCGACACTGACGCACTCGTGCGGCCAGCCGCGCGCGCTGCTGCTGCTGCTGCTGCTGCTGCTGCGGTGGTGGCACCCGCGCCGGTGCCGCCGCCAGCGCCAGTCGCGCCTGTCCCCGCGCTGCCGCCATTCGTCGGCGCCCCCGCCCCGCCTACACTGCCGGGCGTAGGCGGTGCGGTGCTTGTCGTAGAGGGGGACATGCGTGGCCACACCATCTCGTCCATCGCGGCAGTGTCGTCCGTGCGCTCCCACCTCATCCAGTACCCCGGCGCCGACGCGGTGAGGAGCCGCCGGGTGAGGTGGCGCGTGTATGTCGCGCACGACGGGGCGATGCAGCGGCGCTGCCGGCACTGTGGCCCGCGGCAGACGGAGAAGATTTCTTCCACCAAGCCCTGCACGGCGGGGTGGTTGTCGTCGATCAGCGAGTTCAGCGGGACGCGGACGACGATGCAGGAGACGCCGGGCCACGCGCAGTGGTCCTGCCCGACCCACACATTGCGCAGCACCGGGATGGTGGAGCTGAGGTAGCGGAGGAAGTGCAGCGTCTCCAGCCGCATCGCATCCGCGTGCCGCAGCGCGCGGAGGTGCAGCCGCTGGAGGTAGAAGACGAGGGACAGGCGCGCCAGCTCGTAGTTGAGCTCGCGGGTGTGGCGGTCCGGGTCGTGCCCGACGCCGCCAGCAACCGCCTCAGGCCGCACCCTAGCGGCGTAGCTGCGTCCCAGGAACTCCAGCAGCTGGTAATTGCGCACTCGCATCAGCCGCAGGTGGTGCAGCATCGCGTACATCGGCATGCGGTTGTAGTAGAGCAGCATTGGCACGCGCAGCTTGAAGTCACGGACGAAGACGTGGTAGTTGACGAGCTCGGCGTGCACCTCGTGGTCGATGGCGCGGGTCTGGCACTGGTTGCACGACCCGCCCATCATGGCCTGCCGCGTGCGGAAGAAGGCGCTGAGCGCCATGGCGTACGGCGGGGGGTCGCGGCCCAGCAGCAGCCCCGAGAGCTGCGCGAACCCACGCCCCACCGCCGCCACCACCCCGCGCCGCGTGTTCACCGTCCACGGCGGCTGCCCCCGTGCCACAGAGAGGGAGGCGGCATTGGGGGTGGCCACGTGCAGGCCCACCTCGTCCTCGGCCTGCGTCGTCTCAGGCGTGCGGTTCGTGCCCGGCCACCACCGCACCTCCCACAGCTCCATGCGACCCATCGTCGCAGCGCCGCCGAGCACGCCACCGCCGCTGCCCGCGCCGCCGCCGCCGAACAGCCGGGAGACGAGCGGCAGCCGCGCGTAGCGCCGACGCCGCCGCCCCTCCACGCCGCCGCTCCCCCCGCCGCCGCTGCCGCTGCCACCGCCACTGCCGGACGCGCCGTCATCGTCGAAGCCGTCGAGGTCGAAGCCGCCGCTACCGTCCTTCGCCGCCCCCGCGCCGCCAGGCACGGGCCCACCCCCGGGAGCACCGCCCGCGAGCCCCGCCGCTCCCACCGGACCGCCCGCGCCGACGCCCCCCGTCCCCGGACCCCCGCCGTCCACGCCGCCGCCCCCGGCGCCGACGCCGCTGCCGCCCCCCAACCCGCCACCCACGGCGCTGCCGGCTGTGTCGAAGCGGCCACGGAACGTGCACTGCGAGTAGAAGACAACGAGCAGCACGACGAGCACAAGGCACCGCCAGCGCGTCTTGTGCATGCGGACGTACATGTGATAGGTGCGCATCAGCTCGAGCGCGTTGGCCGAGTTCAGTATCGCAGAGGACGCCACGGTGACACCCGAGGTGGTGAAGTGCCCACTACCGCTGCCGACCGCCGCGGCGGCCGCGCTCAGACTGATGGGTGGGGGCGCGTGGGGACTGAAGGCCATGGGCGAGGGAGCGGCAGACGCGCTTGGGCCGTTGCCGCCGTTGCTGCCGCCACCACCGCCCATCCCTCGCTGCGACATGGTCGTCTGCTTTGCGAGCGTGTGGTGTGCCTGTGTGTGTGATGGGCTGTTTGGTGAGACACGCTCAAGCGCAACACGGGAGGTGCGTGTGTTGGATGTCGAGTTTCAGCGCTTGGAGGAGGAGGAGGAGGCACCGACGCGCCTCGCTGCTGCTGCTGCTACTGCTCGTCCTCCCCTCTTCCGCTTCTCACACCCGTGCAGACGCACAGAGACGCGAGAGGGACAACAAGAATGCACGTGACGAGAGGTATGAAAAGGAAAGCTGATCAAGTTATAACTAAAAGTATGGTGAGAACGAGAGGCGTTGCTGCACGCACACACACACACACACACACAAAACCCTAGACGCGTTTGCGTTAGCACTCGAATCAATCCGTGTCTGTGAGTGTGTTCGTGTTTGTGTGTGTGTGGGTAGCTCGGACGGAGTGTGACACCTGCGTGCGGGGATGCGGACGTGCACACGTCAAGTTCTGAGTTCGAGAAGCGGCATCAGCACAAGCGCACGTGCACCGATTGGGGCGTGGTCGCGTTGGTGAAGACGCGGGGGGGGGAGGGGGGGACACGGTCAGCCGGTGAGGGGCGAAAGGGAAGCGTTGAAGACGGTAACGTGGAAGAGGAGTCCCGCAGGCATGATCAAGAGAGTGACGCAGGAGGAAGAGAAGGGGGGGGGTTGGTGGGATGGTGGGCACCACGCTGAAGCCTACCGCCCGCGCCTCCAGCTGCCTATCCCGTGCGAGCACGATGTTGTGAGTGTGTGTGTTGACGGTATTCCACCCGACACACACACTTGCACATCAGCGCACATGATCGTGTCACTGCTCTCTCTCTATGTGCGAACGGGGAAAGTGAGTTGATCATTCGATTTCTGATTTAGACTTTCGGTGATGCAGACTGAGGCGACTCGATCGTGGGAAGGACGGGGCGGTGTGCATGTGTGTCGTGCGGTGGCGCGGTGGGCGGGGGAGGGAAAGAGGGAAGGCAACGAGCACACATACACACACACGTTCACACAAACGCGCCTGCGGAGGGGTTCACAAGGAAGGGGGTCCGGAAAGGAAGGGCGGAATGGCACAGTCACATGAAGAGGATGAAGGAGAGAGAGAGAGAGAAAAGGGGGGAGTGAAGAACTAGAAGGGTGTGCAGGGGGAGGAGAGAGGCGGGAAGGCGGTGATGCAGGGGGCGGAGTGGGGGGGGGGGGGGGGGGGGGGGGGCCCCCCNGCGTCAATGACAACGTAAAGAACACGTAAAGAGCCGGAGAGAGAGAAGTGCGACAGCGGAGGAACGAGACGGGAGGTGAAGCGCGCATCGTGGCTTGAGCGACAGGCCTTGCGTGCGCGGTTCACGAGATCGTGTGCGCGTGTGTCGATGTGTCCTGTCAGCTTGGCGGAGTAGCCAGATATCACACACACGGTGTCTCTTCTCTGGCCTCTTCGTCTACCGTCAGCGAGTTGTCAGCTCGACACGCCGACGCACACACACACACATACACACATACGCGTGCGGACGCACACTTCGATAAAACGAAGAACGTAAAGGGTATGCGAGAAGCGTGCGCCCGAGGAGATGGCGGAGGGGGGGGGGAAGGCGGCCGCAAAGGGAGGAGAGGTGGAGCCGGGAGCGCGGGGGCGATTGCCCACCGCGCCCACACCGGACGACGCCATACCATCTTTCCCGGCACCAGCTTCGCCTCCTCCGTCCCCACAGTTTCACACACACACACACACATACACACACACACACACACGAAGCGCGACAACACAAGACTGGACTACCCTATAGATAAAGAAGCTGGCGTGCCAGTAGGGAGGGAGAGGAGGGGGAGGGTGCGTGCGTGCGTGCGTGCGTTCGCAAGTGCGCGTTGATGTGGTGCGGAGGTGAGCTCCTGATGTCCCTCAGGTGCGGGTGAAGAACGTGGCGATGCGAGGAGAAGCGGGCGGCGGGCGGCGGGGGCACCAGGGGGCACAACTCGAAGCGCGTATGCAGTGGGACCACGAAGGAGAGAGGGGAAGGGAAGAGAAGGGAGGGGGAGCGAATGGGGAGCTGGACTAAGAGAGAAACGAAGTGTACCGACGCAAGGCAGTCCGAGGGGGACGGCAGAAGAGGGTGGAGGGCGTGTGCGCATGGCGTGTGTGTGTGTGTGTGTTTGCGTCATGCCCGCCATCACACTCACGCACACACGCACACACACACATACACATACAAGAGAGCGAGAGACGCCGCCACCTCCAGCGGAGGAGAAGAAGCGGTGTGCGAGGTGGCGGGGGTGGGGGAGATGAGGCCGCAAGAGGCGGCACTGACTCTCTCTCTCACTGGCACACGCGCCTAAAAAAGATAATAACCCACGAGCTAACACACACACACACACATACACTTGTACACATACGAAGCGAACCCCGAACTGAAGCAAGAAAAAAAAAACACAAATACGCACGCACACACGCAGGAAGCCAGAGAGGATCAGAGCGGGCACACCTGTGAGAGACCCCGGCCCCGTCCTCGCCTTCGCCCCCTTCCCAACCAGCGGAGTCTGATGGAAGTGAAGAGTGGAAGGGAGGGGAGGTGTGGTGCGGTGCGGGACGGCTTTGCAGGGGAAGGGGGGGAGGGAGGGAGGGGGAGTTCTTGATTCACAGGAGAGCTGATGCCCACACACCCATGCACACCCATACGAGGGCGTCGACGCACCGACTGCCAGCGTCCCCCTCTCACACCGGAGGGGAGGGGGGGGGAGGAGGGGCATCACACACGCGCGAGCACAAGCTAAGAGGAGAAGCGGAAAGGAATGGAAAGAGCGTGGGAGAGAGGCCAGAACGAGGAGAGGACAGAGTCGCACCCCCCACCCCCCCACACACACACGTACACGAGCACAGCCGCGTGCACGTGTCAGTCGGTGCAGGTCATACCAAGAGGAGGCGCGCGGAAAGGGGAGAAGGGGCGGACGAGGGGCGCCTGAACACCGTGCGCGCGGGTGACTCCGCACAAACAAGAAACAAACAAAGAAACACAAATACGCGCCGGGCATTGGCGGTGTTCTGTGCACATGCAACGGGCGCCGATGGACGGGGGAGGGACGAGAAACGCAGGTGCGCTGCGTGCGGAGGGGGGGGGGTGGCGGAGGGACGCGAGGCGGCAGGCGAAGAGCAGGGGAGGGGGCAGGGAGGAGCGGCTTGGGTGAACGTGTGATCGATCAAGAAGTGAAGCAGGACAGGGGCGGAGCTCGAC
>JASAOO010003253.1:20000-32251 GCA_030849075.1 Zelonia costaricensis | reverse complement strand
ACCCCCACCGCGCCCCTCTGATCTTGTAGGTTTCTGTGTCTCGCACGTGCTCGATCCTGCGGTTTCTGTCTTTCCCCTTCTTTTGCTCTTTTGTGTTTTTTTTTTTCTTTTCGCTGTCCTCAACGGAATTCGTTCGTCGACACGTGGTCGGCCTCTGTCAGAGTTGACGGTCTCCTGTTTGGTGTTGCGGGTGTGGTTGACCGCTTGCTGTACCTGCTCAGGGTTGTTGCCTCCCTGATTGGGAGGAAAACCGAAGGTGGTGGTGTTGGTGGTGCGCGGGGCTGGTCCCTGTTTCTCTACGTATACACGCACACATTCACACCCCTCTTTCTCGTCTTCTGCCCACTCCTCCTCCCCGGGACACGTGTGTGCGTGTGTGTGTGTGTGTGTGTTTGTTTGGGTGTGTGTGCTAATGTGTGAGTGTGTGTCAAGATGGGTGCCGTCAAGCATATTAAAACGGCATCGCTCGACACCGCCGTGAACAAGAACGAGTGCAAATGTGACTTCGTGGTCACTCGCACTTGGTTTCTTTCTTTTTCTTTATTTCGTTTTTTGTGTGTCTCACGCTTTTCCTCTCCTCGATGCGGCTCTTCCGTTCATGTGTGAGTGCCTGTGTAGCTTCGCGTGCGCGCCGAGGAAAGGGGGAGGGGGGAGCGGAGAAGGTCGTGTGTGGTCACACGACTCCGCATCCCCTCCCCCTTTCCTCGCTTTTTTTCTTCGGATCTCTTCGTCTTCGTCACGTGTGCGCGCGAGATACATGTGTGTGTGTGTGTGTGTGTGTGTGTGTCCGGGTCGTGGATAGAGAGAGAGAGAGCGGAGGGTAAGATGGGGGTTAGGTGAGGTGCCCGCTCTCTCTCCACACACACACACACACATACACACCCTCCTCTCCTCTCCTCCCCATCCCCCCACCCTCCCACGCTGGCTCCTTCACTCTTGCTCCGCCCCTTCTCTCCCTCCCTCCCTCGCTCGGTCCATGCCCGTGGCCAAGCGGCTCTCTCTCTTCCCCTTGTCTTCCTCCATCTCTCCCTCTTCTCGCCTCAGCCTTCGACGTCTCTCTCTCTCTTTTTTTTTCTTTTCCGCTCCGGTTTGGCGGTGTGTGAATGATTGAATTCGTGTTTGTGTGTTTGTGTGTGTGTGTGTGTGTGTGTGTAGCATCTGTGAGCGTTCGTGTGCCCGTGCGACCTCAGTCTTTTGCTCCTCTGTGAAGTCGGCTGTGGCGTGGCTGTGGGCGTGCAAGCGCGAGCATCGAGTTGCCGCGTGATCGCTCATCTCTCTCCCCCCCCCTTTCCATCCCACCCTCTTTCTCACACGCGCACCCCCAGCTCCCCTCGCGTGCGTCTTCGCGGTCACCGTGATGGGTAAGCATTGCATGGGGGTGCGCAGACGCGTGCGTGTGCTTGTCCCGGCCGCACACTACGTGTACGTGTGCGCTTTTTTTTTTGTTTCCCGCCATTCGTGTGACACGCTACTGCTGTCTCGATGACAGTCGCTCTCTTTTTGGTGTATGTGTATGTGTGTGTGTAAGCGATCTCGTCCGGATGCGCACGATGCACTGCGGCACTGGATGCTGTGTGACTTGCTACAGCACAGGTGGGGGGGGGAATCATGTGCGCGCTGCAGTTTGACCGGCACCTCCGCTCGGCTACCACGCAGGATGAGGCTCAGCCAAGGGGTGGATGGGTGTGCCGATGTGCACTGCCGAGGCGGCGCTGCCGGCGACGAAACACCGGAAAACGCGGAAGCGTGAGCGCAGAGTGAAAGGCAGGAGCCCGAGAACCCATACGCGTCGTTGCGACTTCTGTTTTCTGTTTGTTTCTTTCTTCGCGAGAACTCTTCGCTCAACGCGCGTTCTGCTCTGTGCCTCCTCCCACCTTGTCAGCTACACCCGCCTCTTCATCCACCCTTCGCCTTCGCCGTCTTGTTGCGTGACGACTACTCGGGGCCCCCCCCCTCCCCCAACTCTGCGCCTGGCACCTTGTGTTTCACTCACACACGAACTCACCCTCCCTGTCCGTCTCTGCCTCTCGTGATCCGCTTCACCTACCCCCCATCCCCTCAATCTCACACGTTGATTTCTCCTCTCGCGTTCGTGCACCGCACCAGAGCCAGTCCATCTGCGTCCCGTGGTCTCTTATACTCTCTTCTCTCGGTGCACATAGGTGTTTGCGCTCGGTGTGGCACTCATCTTCTCCATTCTTTCTTTTTTCTTTCTCTTCGTCATCGCTGTCCATCCCCGCGCACGGTGTGACAGCGGTGGAGTTGAGAAGCGCTATGCTGCTGTCTTGTGTGACTGTCTTGTGTGCTCCCTTAGTCTTCGCACATCTGTCAGTGTCTGCGTGCGGAGATGGGATGGGGAGGGGTGTGCCTTCGCGTTTTGAGTTGAGGTGGTGTATGTGCCCACGACGGCGTTCGCACATCTCCTCCCGTCTTCAATTGTATTTGTTCATTTTGTGTGTATGTGTGTATGTGTGTGTGTGTGTGTTTGTGTGTTTCCTGCGAACGTTGTCGCCAGTTCTCCCTGACCTCGGGCCCGCCCACGCGTTTCCAACACCGTTCGCTCCCGCCTCGTGCCTTGTCTGCGGCGCCCTCCACTTCGCGCGGCTCACAGCCCCTGCGCGCCTCCGCCACGTCAACCTTTTTCGCCGCGTGAAAACAAAAAAACGAAGGGAGAAAGAAAGTGGCACGGCGCGCTTGTGCTCTTGCTGAGTGACGCGTGAAGTTGAGAGTGGCTCGAGGCACTGGAAGGCCCTACGTGCGAGGTGTGAATTCAAAAAGGGGGCGTCTGCACCGGGAGCACGCTGTGAAAGCTACGGCGGCAGACCACGTTGCCCATGGATGCTCGGGTTGTGCCTGTGTCCGCATCTTTGCAGGTGTGGGTGTGTGCTTTGACCATGTTTGTGTGACAGCCACGCGCGTGCGCGTGATGGTGGCGGCGCCTGCGGCTGTGTTTTACGTGAACGTTCCCCAACGACGATGTGGATGGAATTGTGACTGAAGCGAACAATACGCAAAGAGAGAGAGAAGGAGTGCGACCTCCACAACCGATCCCCCTCCCCTCCCCCAAACCCCAATCCCTCAAAGTGCACCCCACGACTGCTCTACATGCGCTTCTCCACCTGGTGGTTCCTTTTTTTTTTTCTTTCACTCTTCGTTGTCTTTTCCCTCGCCCGCCCCCTGACCTTCCCTTTGGTGGAGAGGAAGAGGTGGGTTTTGGTCTCATGGCACTCCAACGCATCTGTGCCTGGACCGTGTGTGTTGCTGCGTGTGTGTGAGTGTGTGTATGTGTGTATGTGCGTGCGTGAATGTCTGTGTCGCTGTGCGGGTGCGCTCGGACAGAAGACGAGGGTGAGGCGGACCGATAGTGACGTGTGCTTGTGCCTGCTTGACCGAGTCTCGCCCTTCTTTCTCTCTTAGCTCTTCGTTCCCCCTGCACCACTGCCATCGCTGTTGCCCCGCGCGCGGCATGCTGCACGGCAAGAGGCGTCCTGCCACATGGCGCAGCCCACACCCCCACTCCTCCCTTTCCACCTCACCCCTGTTCCAAACCGTTCGCTCGTTCGACCGACGACGACGACGACTTTGTGTATGTCAGATTTAGTTCTGTCGTGCTGTTTTTTCTCTTCTTCTTCTCTCGTCTCGCTCTTTCTTCTTTTGCCTTTCCTCCACCCTCACCACGGTGCATCTCTCAGTTCTCCGTTTTCGTCTACCCTTCATCTTTGCCGCGACGAGGGGAGGGGGCGTTGGAGCGTCGTACGACCTCGACACGCCGTCCCCTTACCCCGTCTGAAGGGGGCGGGCATCCTATCCCTTCCACCTGGTGCGCTCCCCCCCCCCCCTTCCCCCCTCCCTTTTATATCACCCTCCCATCGCGCAGCAGGCCAGCTCCGCAAAGAGGCAAAACAAATCTTCAAAATAAACAGCTCGTGATGGAGTCGACGACGTGTGCGGCGCTTGCGGAGAGAGGGCGGCCCCGCAAGAGTGCCGGTTGTGCGGCAGTGGAGCTTCTCCGCGTTCAGGTCGAGGCGCAAGCTGCTCTCGCTGCAGCACCGAAGCGTTGGACGAGCGAAGAAGTCGGAATGCGCCTTGAGTGCGAAAGCAAGAACGAGAGATCGAGCCTGCTCGTCTCAGCGAGTGCTGTCCCCCCATCCACTTCACCTACCTTCACACAAACACACACACACACACATACACACTCACCCCTGATCCCCTCCCCTGCCCCCTCCTTCACACGCTTCACCGCGTCTCACGTGTGCTCACACCACCTCCGCAGCCGCCGCCTCTTCCCTTCCGCAACACCACGCCAAAGGGCGCAGCGCCACACCACCGCAGGTTATTTCTTCTCTTCGAGTCCTTTCTCCTCCACCCTCGTCCACACCCCAGCAACGCGGACCTGCAGGCCTCCTTCCTTCCCCCCCCTCCTTTGGAGTTGCACAACTCTCCTCTCTCTCTCACTCTCACAGTCAATTTCTTCTCCTTGCTTGTTTTTTTCTTTGTCCAGTTGCACGGTCGCACACGTCGCGGCTCTGTCTCTCTCGCTCTATCTGTCCGTCCCTCCACGAACCCCCGGCCCCCTTCCTCGTCCCCACTCACCCGGCACGTGTAGCAGACATGCGGTTCACACGCACGCCGCTGTTGCGCGCCAGCGGCGTTCTGACTTGTTTGCCAGCCGTTGCGCGTCCGCGCGGGCGCATATCACCGGCGTTGGCGCCGCTCGTGCACCCCACGCCGGCGGCGGCCCTCGCCTGCACGTGTCGCTGGTACGCCACGCCGCCTCCACCGGAGGCCGCACCGGTGATCGGCCACCTTCCTACCGCGGCGGAGGCGGAGGCGGAGCTGCAGGCGTGGATCGGCGGCAATGCCAAGGTCACGAAGCCCTTGATGTTGTCCGGCAAGTCGCTGGTGTTGTGCGTCGCCGCTCTCCAGCTCCACGACTCGAGGTCCGCCACGGCTGCGGTGGAGGGCGGTTCCCCGACGACGACGACAGCGGCGCAGCCTCGCAGCCCGGACCTCGTGCACCGGTACCTGCACTCCCTCGCCCAGTGCGTATTCGAGCAGTACAACGCGCCAGGCAAGTCGAGCGCCGCCGCGGCGCTAAGTGGGGATGTCGAGCTCGACCACATCCGCGTCGAGACGATGCGGACGTCTGTGCAGTTCCTCGTGCATCACGCCTTCCGCTACACGAGCGGCGCCTCCGCGTCTACCACGGTAGCGGCGGCGGCGGCACGGGACTTGGAGCTGACGCTGGAGGCGACCTTGGCGCGGCTGGCAGGCTTGCAGATCACGCAGCTGCACCGCACCGCCGCCGCCGCGAAGGAACTCGACTCACCGGCGACGACCGCGGCGATGGTGCCACTCGCGGAGTCGGCAGCGCACCACGTCAGCAACGTCGCCGCGCTCCTGCAAGCGTCTGCCCCCTCCCCCTCCCCCTCCTCCTCCTCCTCTGCCCGCTCTCCATCATCGCCAGCGCCGTCCCCGGCGGTGCTTCCGCCCGCGAAGCTGGAGTACTGGTCGAGGTCCACCAAGGACTTGACGACGCTCCTGTACGTCGCGCTCCTCGTCGCCCACCCGAACACGTCAGACGCGCAGCTCATCGGGCAGACGCTGCGGGAGCTGCTGCGTACGGTGTACCGCGCCGAGGGCGTGCATTTTGGTTGGGGCCGCTCGCTGCACTACATGACGACCGTTGCCGTGCCGTACGTGCTCCGGAGCTTCGGCACGATTCTGGACATCTGCCAGCAGCAGCAGCGCGCCGCCGCGGAGAAGCGGGCCGCCGTGTCCGCGCAGGCGTCGGCATCGGCCACCACCGCCACGGGAGGCCGCCCAGCGCGCAGCTCAACAACCACAACTGTCCACGGACACCGCACCCCTCCTTCCCCCTCTGCAGACTACACCGCAACGGCCGCTGCGGCAGCAGCTTCGAGCCCCTCGTCAGACCGCCAGCATCGGGCGACACTGGTGGTGCTGCTCATCGCTGCAGTGCTGTACCTGACCTCCACGCAGACTGGGCTGGTCCCCGGCTCCGCGCAGCCGTCCGCGTCGTTGCCCTCCGCCACACACCCTGGTGACGCGACGTCGCGTCCGCAGCAGACCTTGGATGCGGGAACGATGCAGACGTACAAGAAGCTGTCCGCGATGGCAGCCTCGGCAGCCGCACAGGAGTCGAAGTAAGTCCCGCCTGCGGTCGAGTGGGTGGGGGGGGTTGGTGAGTGGGTGGATCTATTCTCGATGACGCCGGTGCCAGCCGCCTCGCGCAAACAGCTCACGTGCCCGTTGCTGTGCACACCCCGTGATCACCACAAGCGGCCGCGGCAACCATCAAAGGCAACCTGAAATGAAAGGACAGAGAGAAGGAACGCAGTGACACACACACGCACACACACACACACGCACGCAGACGCGTGGGAAGCGAAGGGGAGCTCCCAGCGGGGCGACGCCTCGTCTCCACGACGCAGGTTCGAGTGCGAGCAGGCGGGGCCCCTCCGTGTGCCATCGCCCCGTGCTGGCGCATCGTACGAGTGGGAGGAGGGGGGGGGGTCACAGCCATGCATGCTTCACCACGTGCCGCCGCAACATGCGTGTGTTGCACGCACCACACGTGAGGGGGGAGGGGGGGCTGTACGCACGCCGCGACGAGAACGCTGCCGGTAACGGAAGATCGACACAATGGAAGAAAAAAAGCGAGAGAAGGAAAGAAAGGCGAGGCCGTGCGATGACTCGGGCCTACCACTCCTCAACCTCCCCTCCTCTGTGTTTCTCTTGTCATTCCCCGTTGTTGAGTGCCGCACTCTACACCCACCGCGGTTGGCTCCCACTGGGTTCTTAATGTCCTGTGCACACAGACACACACACAAACACCACACCTCGTACATCCCCTCCTTCCCTCCTCCCCTCAATGGCCTGAGACGCCAGTTCAGGCTGTCTACGTAGATGTGCAAGTGTGTTCGGTTGAGGCGGTGCACAGGCACCGACCACACGGCACCCTGCCGCCCGGAGGTGGTTCCAGCTGCGATGCGTTCCTAGACCCGCTCCGCCTCCTGAAGGCCTCAAACCTGCCCCTGCCCTCTCTCCCTCCCTCTCTCCTGTGTGATGACACTCAACGAACTCAACTCCTAACAAAACGGCTGACGTGCCGACTGTCTGGCCTCCCCTCGCGGGGGTGGCTCGACGGCGGTCACTGCGATGGATCTACTTCTTCTCAGTGTGGCTGATCGGAGAGACGAGATGAGCGCCAGGGTATCTGAAGGAACGGGGCAGCGCGGCTGGTGCGCTTGCGTAGTGCGCGTATACGGTACTGTGAGAACTGCGTGGTTGCCGTCGTGCACGGAGGGGTGCACGTCACCAAGAGTGGAGCGGTGCTGTAGCGAGTGCCTCTCTGCGCTGCTGTAGAACCGATGCGCCGTCCGGCCCTCTTTGCGCGCTAGAGGCGTGCGTGCACTCGCGCTCGATGCACCCAAGAAACGACTAGCTGAGCTCACATGTGTGCTGTCGGACATGTTGTCAAGCTGCGCTTATCGTGAACCGGCGCTGCTGGTGACTCGCAGCTCTCGAGGCATGCCGCCGCTTCCCTACTGCACTATCCGAAGGCTCTGAGGGCCTCAAACCTGCCCCTGCCCCCTGCCCCCCTCTCCCTCCCTCTCTCCTGTGTGATGACACTCAACGAACTCAACTCCTAACAAAACGGCTGACGTGCCGACTGTCTGGCCTCCCCTCGCGGGGTGGCTCGATGGCGGCCACTGCGATGGATCTACTTCTTCTCAGTGTGGCTGATTGGGGGAAAGGAGTAGTGAGAGGGTGGCCCAGATCGATGCCGGAGTGGAAAGAGAAAGGAAGCGAGGCGTCTTGCGTACAGCAGGGTCTCGCTGAGCGGTGCTGTGGGAGTGTGGCCTACTTGACTCTGACGTTGCCATCTCCTTGCTCTTGCGAGACGAGCACCCTCGTGCTGATGCGTAGCAGACGTGCTGCCGTGAACGTTGCGCACACGCTTTACTTTGAAAGAGCAACGCTAGAATTGAAAAAGAAGAGAACAGGCGGAACCCACACTAAGGTGGTGCGCGGTGCGTGGGGAAAAGCTGCCCCGTGATCACCTTAACTCCGCTCTCACACGGTTGGCCTTTTTTTGTGTACACTGCACAGCCGTCAGATGCGGTGGCACCGCACTGCACCGCCAAAGCCCTCAGAAACCTCACAGCACCATCACTCCGATGCGCACGCCTTCACCATTCCCCCCCCCCCCCCCGCCCACCCCATATCAGCTGCTGCGTTAAGAGGCCACACCTCGCGCGTACAAGCTCAGTGTGCCTTTGTCTTCGCGACCGTGACAGGAGCGCAACTCAACTCACTTTGTTGTACCACTACAGCCTCCCATCTCCCTAGTAAGGCTAACACACACACACACAGAGGGAGTGAGAGAGACTCAGGCACTGGATATCACGTGTTCCTCCCATACTCGTCTCTTCTCTTCTCCACCTTTGCTTTTTCGTTTGCATAGAGAGGGCACCCGGCTGCCACCAAAACTGCACACGCACGAGCACAGAGGCACGCACCTCTTGGTTCTCGTCCCCTTTCCTTTTTTCCCCTCCCCCCCAGCTCAACGCATGGCAGAACCCAATCGAGGTACCGCAGCGGCAAACGCCCGCGCCGCGCACGTGCGCATCCTCTTCTGCGGCCGCCCGGCGCTGACGACCGGCGTCGTGAACCTGCGCGTGCTGCTCGGCGGCGACGGGCACTACTGCCTCGCCGAGAAGCGCAAGCTCAAGGTGAAGCCGCAGCCCACTCAGAACACCGACGCCAATGGAAGCGAAGGCGACCACAACCCTCAGCGGAACTCAAACGTCGACACCACTCAAGGCAGCCGCGCCACGGGCTCTGTGGAAGGCGCCGAAGAACGGCGCGAGAGTGTGTATCGGGTGTGCCCGTCCGATGGGCTGCCAGAGGGGTGCTACCACGTGAAGCCAGACCGACACTACTGGGTCATGCAGACGAGGAGACGCACCTCCGCTTCGACGCGGCGGACAGCAACCGCGGCAGCGCTAGCGGTAGCGCCTGCAGCCGCGGCAGCACCGCCGGTATTGAGCTCGTCCACGCCGCCCCCGGCACTCGAGGTCTCGCCGGCCTCCGCGGCGACTGCGGAAAGCAGGTCTGATCGCAGCTCGCGGTCGCACCGGGGGGCGGCGGCAGCCCTGCGCTCGACAGCGGCGGCGATTTCTGCGATCGATGCCGCCGCAGGGAGGGAGGCCACAGCCGCCCCTGCGGAAGGGCCTGCAGCGGTAGTGCCGCTCGAAGCCACGTCAGCTGGATCGATGACGCACACAGCAGCAGCAGCAGCAGCAGCGGCGACCGCAGTCTCGGCGGAGCGCGACGGCCGTGCCGGCGCGAGCGAGGAGGTCGCACGGGCGGAGCGGAGAGACGGGGGGGCTGCCGCACTCAGCGCAGCCGCTGCCGAGGCGCCAGCGGCCAAGACGGACGACATCGTCGGCGACGTGGAGGCCACGCTGGCAGAGCTCTTCATGCCTCCCGCACCTCCAGCCTCCACGCCGACGGTTTCCAGCGCGATCACGGAAGTCGAGGAGGCGCCTCTGGTGGCGCCTGTGCGCCGCAAGCACCGCAAGACCGAGAAGGTGCACGTCGATGCCACGGTGCCGCGCGCGGGGGAGGAGGCACCTCTTGCGGAGCCCCCCGTCGCCGCAGCACCGGCGCCAGCCATCACCAGCGCGGAAGCCGAGGAGGCGCCTCTGGTGGCGCCAGCGCGCCGCAAGAGGCACCGCGAGGCCGAGCACACGCACATGAAAGCGAGGGTCAGGTGCGACGAAGCCGGTGCAGTGCAGGAGCGCAATGGTGATGCTGAGCCGGCGGGTCAGCATCTTGCACTCGCGAGGGAGTCCGCCTCAGCAGCGGGTGCGCCGGTGGGGGATGCACAGGAGGGATCGGTGCGTCGGCTGCGCGAGCGTGCGCGGGGAAGCGGTTCGGAGGTGCTTGCTCAGCTTGACCACGTAACAGACGCAGCAGCCCCACCCGTGCTGCAACGCACGCGTGCCACGCCGGTGCAGGACACAGGCGACAAACTCAACGGCGACGCGCCTGACTGCGCGAGCGCCACCACCGCACGGCGAAACCGTCAACACAGCGCGACGGCGGTGGCGACGGACGGCACCGTGGAGGAGCCGCTGATCGCCCCGCCGCCGGACAACGCGCTGCCACACACGCAGACCAAGCGGCTCACGGCGGAGGGGACCACGCGGTCACCGCCGCTGACGCCGCACCGCACGAAAGCCTCGCGGCGAGGCACGACGCGCATCAGCGAGGCCCCCACGCCTCCCAGCGGAGCCGCCGCCGCCCAGGACGTGCCCGCGCGCAAGTCTGGCAAGACCGACCCGGCATCCACGGCCAGTGTTGCCGGTGTTGCCGCGTCTCGTGATACATCAACATCCCCGGTACGCGCACCCTCTCCGCCACGCGTGCAGCCCGCCACGCCGCCGTTGAGCTCGCCCGTCGCGCTGCCGCGGGACGCGTCGCCCACCGTTGCCTTCAGCCATCGCAGCAGCGCGGTCGCGCACGCCGAGGTGCCGCGCGGCGGCAGCAAGGCCAGCCCCACCAAGCAGCCCGCCGCCGCAGAGGCAACCGCATCGGCGAGCTCGAGTGGCCGGCTGGGTCCGCTCACCTCGCCAGTGCTGCCGCAGCGGCGCACGCCGTGGGGGAGCGGGGGCGTGCCAGGCGGTAGCTTCATGCCCTCCGACAGCCCCGCGCTCGGCTTCACGCAGGTGCACGACACGCTGGCTGAGGAATTCAGCCTTGACATGTCCGACTCGTCGTCCGCGGCGTCCGAGTACCTGTATGATGTCGCGGACTGACCACACGGCGCCTCTCCTTAGCGACTTCCCTTTCCTCTTCACTGTCATCTTTCTTTTCCTTCGCGTGGGGGTGTCTGACCGCTGTGTCGAGCCCGAGCTCGTCCCTCCCCCTCCCAGCGTGCGCGCGCACTTTAGCTTCACCCCACCTCCACGCACATCATCATCTTCACTGGTAAGCTCTTAAAGGACGGCAAACGCCGCTTACAAGTAAAATGAAAAGGACCTGGTGTTGACATATGCACCCCTTCACAGAAGCTACGGCCGCCGCCTGTGAGCGTCTGTGAGGATGCGTTGGTGCGAGAGGGGCCTCTCGCGCCGCCCCACCTTATGCAGAAAGGCGCCACCGCCTCCCTGTGTGTTTTCCTTTGCCCCCTTCGCCCCACACGAACGGGGAGGGTGCATCGACATGGCCTTCCGTGTGGCACCCACACGCACGACTTGACCTGGGCTCCCCCCACTCCATCTATCTATCTGCTTTCGGCTGATCTGCAATCCCTTCGCACCCACATATACACACACACACGCACACGACACTCTTTTAGCACGTGCTCATCATGAATCAGGCACTCGATCCCGCCCGCGCACCGCAGTTTCTGGACTCGATGCTGCGGCGCAACCGCATCGTCCTCATCTCCGCCACGTACTGCCAGTTCTGCACGAAGCTCAAGATGCTGCTGATTGAGCTGAAGCACCGGTTCGTTTCTCTTGAGATCGATATCATCCCGAACGGGCGGGAGGTCTTCCAGGAGGTGGTCGCCCGCACCGGGGTGCACACGGTTCCACAGGTATTTCTCAACGGCAAGTACCTTGGCGGCTATGACGATCTTATCGCCATGTACCACAAGGGCCAGCTCTCCGAGACCCTCGAGAAGCGGTGAGGTAGGCTTGGCACCTAACGCGTCCACCGCTTTCTTCCCTCTGTGTCTCTCTCGCGGAGCGGGGTACGGGGAGGAGGGGGGGTGGGTGACGTGTGAAGCGCGTTGTGTGTGTGTGTGTGTGTGTGTGTGTGTGCGCGTCGATGTTGGTGAGTGAATCTTCCTCTTTGGGGAGGGGGTTTGTTGACCGCTGAAAGTGGTCTTACAATTGGCCGTCCCCTACCCCCTTTTTGTTTTATCCACACACACACACACATACACACATACATGCAAACACTCGCATGCAACCGAGGATGCGAAGACTTGTGCGGTGTCGCCATCAGCGACATCGTGTAGCCGTGAGCCACCGACTGCGACGAGCAAGCCGGACCACGGCGCAGGTGGCACACATGCGTCCCCTCCTCCGTCCCCATTTCTCCCCCACTCTGTCAGCGTGTCCGAGACAGCGGTGAGTGGTTTCGCCTCGTCTGGCACTTTTGCTTCGAGCTACTGCATCGCCCGGTGGCTACAAGTGACGCCGCAGTGC
>JASAOO010003253.1:0-17500 GCA_030849075.1 Zelonia costaricensis | reverse complement strand
TTTCGTCTTCTTCTCTGTCGAGGACAGACTCTGCACGATGCGCAAGCAGCCAGGTGTTGAAGAAGGTTGGCTGGATGACCTCAGTCCACGCCAGATCGCCAGTGTGGCGCCGCGCACAAAGGCTACGGCCCGCGGCAATGGTGCCGGTGGCGGGACGAGCAGCCGAGTGCGGCAGACGGCGCTGCGGTGGGTCGACTCGAGCGCCGTCCCGGAGGTGCACTCGTCCTCGGAGCGGCCGCTGCCGATTCGCAAAGACGCAGGGATGTGCTCGCCATCGCTGGAGTCCCTCGAGATGCGGACACCCCCGGCTGGCTCGCTCGGCCACCTCGGCCTCTCCGCCGCCGGCGCCGCAACGCCCGCGTCGAGGGAGAAGCTTGAGCACGCGCACTGCGCGCTGCCGCCCTCCCCCAGCCAGCAGCAGCAGCAGCAGCAGCAGCCGGCGGTGCTCGGGCAGTCGGCAGCCAGCCGAGGCCGTCGCACCAGTCCTCAGCGACACATTGTCAAGGCGCCGCTTGCCTTCATCACCCCACCGCCCTCGCGGCACAACAGCGTTGACAGCATGAGCATGGGGGCGGCCTCGCTGTCGGTGTCCGTCAGCGGCAACAGCAGCGGTGGTGTGCCGCCGTGGGTGCCGCAGTCGCCGCTGCGCGTTCCGACGCTGCCCGTGCCCAACCCCGCGCCCGTGCAAGGCCAGCGGCGCCTCACGGGGCCCGGCACGCCGGCCACCCCCCTCTCGCACAGCACACCGAGCAACTCGTTCAGCGTCGAGGTGCGCGGGCGCCCTTCCGTCAGCGCCCGCAACAGCGCCGATGAAAGCGCGAGCGGGGACAGCGCCCGCACGGGCACCACCGTCACCACCGCCGCCGCGGCGGACACTGCGGTGGACACGCCGATGCTGCCCTCGCTCAGTAGCAAGCGTCTGAGCGCTGATGACACCGATGTGGAGCCGGAGCACGAATTCCAGACGGGCCGCCCGCCGGCCCTGCCCCCCTTCCGCGCCCTCCCCAACGCCATCGCCTCCTCCGGCCACCCGCCCTCGGCCTCCGCGGCGATCGTCACGTCAGACAGCGGCAACGGCGTCGCGAGCGGCTTCCCGTCGTCCGCCACGCTAACATCACCAGCACCGTCGCAGGCGCAGCCCTCCTTCCTCGCTGCTGGCGCGCCGGCACCCCTGTCACCGGCGAGGGCAGCCGCGGGGTCCGCGAAGACCGCCGGCGTGGCTTTCCGCGTGTCCCATCCCAAGCGCACGCCGGGAGGCAGCACACGCCCCTCCTTTCCCACAGCCGCCGCGGCGAAGTTCCCACCGCAGCGAAGTCAGCCGCCGCCACCGCCACCGCTGCCCACCACCACCACCACCACCACCTCAACGGCGACAGCCGCCGCATCGAGTGCGCGTCGGCTCGCCACCGGGCGGCAGCGGCGTGGGAACGGCAGCGGCGGCGGTGCGGCGGCATCGACAGAGGAGGGCGCGGCCGGGCCGGGGTGCGTTGCCCCCGCCCCCGCATCCTCCATCTCCGGGCAGACGGCCTCGATCTTGACCTCGCTCACCAGCAGCAACGGCTCCCGCTTCGGCGCAGGCGGGGAGTGGCAGGCACTGCCGGTGCGCCGCACGAACGCGACGGGCTCACCCGCCACGCATGCGCCCGCGCCGCTCAGCCCGGCCTCCAGCCTCGCGGGCGGCCGGCGGATCGCCTCCCCCAACACCCTGGCCCTCATGCCAAACCTGCCGCCCTCCACCTCCGCGGAGTCGCCAGCCCGCCGCGGCAGTCTTGGCAGCGCCGCGGCTGTCCACGCGGGGTTGTACGCCGATCTCGGGCCGCGCCTCTCGCCGAATAACACGGCACTGCACGGGGTTGGGCCGACCGCGGGGCACGACCTGGAGCCCATGACGCCGCCCACGCCGCAGGACGCCGGTGCAGTCTACGGCGCGCTGCGGGCTCTGCCGAAGAGCCACGCCCCGACCCTGCCCACCGGCTTCTCTCGTGGCAACGCGGCCGCAGCACCCGGTGGCGGAGCTGTGCTGACGGGATGTGGCGTCGGCGGCGGCCTTGCTGGCCTGCCGCTCGCCGGCATCAGCGCCAGCACGCCGGCCGCGCTGCTGTCAGCCATTAACTCGGTGCGGGTCACTGCAGCGGCGATGTCGAGCAGCCATGACCCGAGCATCCAGACGCCCGCCGTCTCCAGCGCGGGCAGTCTGCGGCTGACCAGCACGAGCTCGCGCCCCCTCGAAGCGAACGTCTGCGCGGTGTTCAGCGGCAGCGGCTACGCGGATGGGCGCTCTTCGCCCGACCTGCACGTCCTGCGCGCCCTCCCCGCCGTGCGCAGCGGGGCGACTGGCGTAGCCCTGACAGACTCGTGGAGTGCCACCACGACGGTCTCGCCGTCGCCGCCGCAGCCCGTCACACCACGACGACCGCCGGCGCAGCCACTGCACGAGTGTCCTGCCGTGGCTGGTGGTGGCGCCGCGAGTGCACTGACGTCCCCGACCACCGTCGAGGCGCCGCCACCGTTCCCGCTCTCCACCTTCAGCGGCTCGCCTTCCAAGCTCGCGTCGCCGAACGCCGCCGCGGCGCCCGGATTCCCGGCCCCCGCTGGGCCGGTGTTCCTGCACGCCGTCAGGGAGAGCGGCGAGTTTCTTCCGCTGCCGCCCCATGTCACGCCGCTCCCCCCCGCGCCGGCATCCCCCAGCCCACTCAGCGGTTCCGCAGGAAGCGAAGATGCGGAGCACTGGCAGCCGCAGCAGCAGCCCCACCAACAGCTGTGGAGCCCGACGCGGGTTGCCTTGGCGGCCCTTCTGACGTCGCTCTCGGGGGCCAGCACGGCGGCGGAGGAGCCGCTGTGTGGGGTCCAGCACACCACACACTACTCCACCTGCTCCGCCTCCTCACACAACGCGCTTCACCTCGATACCTCATCGTCCCGGCCCGAGGCCGGCTCGCCGGAGCAGTCGCCGCCGTGGACGGCCGCCACCAACACCGACAGCATCAGCTCCCTCCGCGACACGACGACGGGGGCGCCGGGCCACGCGAGCACCTGTGGATGCCGCGTCCCAGCGGACAGCGGAAATGGCGGCGGCGACGCCGTCGTCGACGTGGCGCTTGCACCACACGACGGAAGCGAGTCTTCGCTGCGCCCGCGCTCCAGCGCACACTCGCACGTGACGGCGTCGATGGCGTCGTCGTCCGATGTTTCCGTCTCCGCCGCGCTGCACGACAAGTCGTCCCTGGAGCACTCGATCGCGTCCACATGGCCCAACGCGGCAGCCGCGAGCCACGCGATGGGCGCGCTGTTCACGGACGCGTCACGCGCCACCTCGCCACGCCCCCTCGCGGCGGCGACGCCGCCGCCGCTGCCGCCCGCCTCCCCACCACCCACCTCCGGTGGAGCGGCGGCCGCGTTCAAGTTCCGCAGCGTGCTCGCCAGCTCCGAACGCTTCGGCCGCGGCGCCCGCGGCCCCTCGCACGACCTCTCCACCAGCTCCGAGTACGCCGACGCCGCGGACTCGCCCGAGACGGACGGCACCCTGCGCCGTGCGCGGGGTGCACGACGGAGCAGCTGCGGCTCCCCCTCCGGCGACTTTACGACGCCGCTGCAGCGCAACGCGCGAAGCCCGTCCGCCGGCGGCATCCGCATCGGCCGCGAGAGCCTCACGGCTAAGCACAAGCGACGCTCGCACGATCGCCTGGCTGTCAACCGGCAGTACACCCAGCGTGGCTCGCGCACGTCGCGGCGCGATGAGGTAGGCGCGGGTTCGCCGACGGCAGCCGGAGGGCGCCACGAGCCGTGGGTCGGCCTGCAGCTTCCACGAGCGGTCATCACGCCCGGGCTGTCCTTCACGAAGCCCGCGGTAGGGCAGGGCCTGCACATGAACGCGCGCCGCTCCGGCCACGAGATCGGGTCGGGCGTGCTGCGACGCACGAACAGTGACGTTTGCTTTGGCACCTTCTCGGCGTCAACGTACTCCTTCCGCTCTTCCGTGGAGGAGCGTCTCTCGTCCTTCTACAACGGGACGGGCGGAAGCGCCTCGCCGGCCCCGCAGAGTATCGACGCCGAGCTCCCAGCAAACGTGGCGGTGCGAGCGCCATCGTCTTTGTCGCGGGGCAGCAGTAGTGGCAGTGCCTTGTCGCCGCGGTCGCGGAGCCGCGCGTGGCAGCTGCCGCAACAACAACAGCAGCAGCAGCAGCAGCGTGGAGGCGCCAGCTGGCTGTACACTGAGCGTGGCCGAAGCAGCGGGAACGAGCAGGCGGAGCCCTTCCACATCACCTAGGTCGCCTCCGGCGACGACGACGCCGATGGCGCGGCGAGTGCAAGCGGCAGCCGCAGCAGCTCGTCGCACCACACTCTCTCCTCGTGCATGTCCGTCCTCTCCTTCGTGATGAACGGCGCGCACCTGGACAGCTCCCCTGTGAACCCTCCTGCCCTTGTCGCGGAGCGGACGAGTGAGGTCGTGTGTGCAAAGCTGCACGAGTCCACGCCGCTGTCGCAGCCCCCGCGCCCGCCGCGGCCCACGCACGGTCGCAGCTCGTCGCGCCGCAGCAGGCACACACGCCGACGCACCTCCGCAGCTGGCGCTCCGTGCAGACGGGCAGCACCACCACCTCGCACGCCTCCGTGGAGGAGATGTCGCTGCTCGACGACAGCGCGGCGCGGCGGCGGTCGCAGCATCAGCGCGACTCTGCCTTGCTGTCGCGATCGGCGTGTGACAGCCACCCGTCGTCCGACCGGGTGCTCTCGCCAGCGCAACGGCAGATGCTCCTGCCGGGAGCCGCGCTGCAGCACCCACGCAAGGATGCTGCTGGTGCCGCCGGTGCCGCTGCAGCAGGGGCCATCCAAGGCCAGGAGCAGCGGCAGCCAATGCAGCCCAGTCCCCAGAAGCGGGGCCGGGGCACCGCACGGTGGTGGTGCTGCCCGTCGGCGATGTCCCGGTTGCGGACGTCTCCATCTTCGACGCGGGCAGCCTGGACCGGGTCCTCTCCCAGCACCATCCATCGCCGTCGCAGTCGCCGCGCCACTCACCCCAGCAGCAGTCGAGCTCTAGGCGCAGCAACAACTTCTCCTCCACTGCCAGCTCCCCGTACGGACGTAAAGCGCGCATCTTTTCTCGTTGAGCAACTTCCCGGAGCGAAACTAGTGTGCTCCTGCGTGTGTGTGTGTGTGTGTGTGTGTGTGTGTGTGTGTGTGTGCGTGTACGTTTTCATGTTTCGATTCTCGCGGAGCGCATTTGTGCGTATCGCGTATATATTTTTCTGTGTATGTGTGTGTGTAGGTGTGGGTGTGGGTGTGTTTTGGCTTTGCTTGCACCGCTTTTCGTTTCTTCGTGTTGCCTTGCAGTTGTTGTCTTCTGTGCGTGCTCGCGTGTGGGTTTCCACATCGACTCCCTCTGCCCCTCTGCCTCCCTCCCTCCGTCTCTCGCTCCCACCCCCACCCCCCCCCGCCATCCTCTTCCGACACGCACCTCCGAGCACTTTAGCAACTTCGCCGCACGGAAACGGATAGGCGCGAGGGAGACGCAGTTTGAACGAGCTCAAGCTGCTTTGTTTTTTTGTTTGTTTGCTTTTCTCTTGGCGCTTTCAGCCCCGCCCGGGTCAGAGCGGCACATCCCTCGCTTCTGCGGGCTCCCTGGCCACGCCGTCTACTCCCTCCTGCTTCCTCCTCCCCCCCCCCCCCTCTCTTCTCTTCTCTTCTCTTCTCTGTCGATCACTGCGCTCGCAATGGAGCCTCTCCTTGGTGGTAATTCCCATTTGACTCCCCTCTTTTTTTTTTTTTGGGTTGTCGCGCCTTGTATAGTAGCAGCTCGCCTCATCTCCCTCTTCGCATCCCCAGCCCACACTTCCACTCCCCCCCCCTCCCTCCCCTCCCTTAGCTGCTCCACCGTGGTCGGGACGACCCTTGTCGTGCAATTCCTCCTACCCACGCTCGCGCGTGAATCCGCGAGTTACTGCTGTCGCGTGTTCGGACATGTTCGCACTGTCGTCGTGAATGTCGGCGAGCGAGCAAAGGTAGGCACGCACTCTGGGAGCCGATGCCGGACGATGTCTTGTACGTGGAATACGCTCCACACACACACACACACACACACACACACACAAACACCGCAGATATTGCCAGCGTGTGTCTGCGTGATACTTCCTTGCTGCTTGACCCTCAACACCTGTCTGTCATCCTCCCCATCCCCATCCCCATCCCCCTTTCCTCCTGCTCCTCCGTCTTGCCACATTTTTTTCTTTCTCTTGTTTCTGTGATGGATGAAAAGAGCGTCGGCATGCCGAAGAGTATACGCCGCTCCGTTTTACGAGGAGAATATGTGTGTGTGTGTGTCTGTGTGTCTGTGCACCACAATTGCGCTCGAAACAAGCAACAAAAAAAAAAAAGCAATGCCGTAGCTGAGAGAGGGCACCGAGCGACGTGGAAAACACTTCCATGCACCGCCCCTCCCCCCCCCCCTCTGCGTTGTGCTTTTCGTTTTATCATTTTTCTTTTCTCACGTTTGCAATGCCCGCTCACACGGGCTTGCGATGCTCACACCTGCATTGTGCCTCTTTTCCTACCTCGCTTCCTTTCTCAGTTTCTCGAATTGCTGCTTGATTGGACACCGCAATTCTAGAAGAAAGTGATCAGCTTGCGCGGATGCCCTTCGCGACACACACATACACACCGTGCGACGGAGGGTCGGTCACCTCTGCCTCTCTCTCCTCCGTCGGCCTGCTGCTGCCGCTGTTGAACTCTCTTTGTTGGTGCTGCTGTGATGCTCCCTTTTTCCCCTTTTCTGCTGTGCACGTGTGAGTGTGCGTGTGTCGACACGCCCACGGTGCGTGCAGGTGCGTGTATGCGATCAACTGCGCCGTCCAAGCAATTCGTATTGACCCCCCTCACCCGGCTCTTTCTCTTCTCCTTTCGCCTTTCTTTTCCTTTTGTGTGTGTGTGTGAGTGTGTATGTGTGTTAGTGTGCATGTGTTTGCTCTCTCTCTCTGCCCTCCTCGAAGGCGCCTCCCTTCACCTCCAATGGCGTCTATTATCCTTCGTGTATTGGCCCCCCCCCCCCTCCGCCCCGTCACTCCTCCCCCCCCCCTCCCCCCTCACGGCAGCCTTCTTTTTGCAGTCCGATGATGAAGTGCAGCGACGCAGGAAGAGGTAAGAAGCGGAGGGGGGAGGGTGAGAGCGCGCGATTCACTCCTGCCCATATGTATACTGTGATGGCGTGCGATGCCGTGCAGGGGACGTGGTATTAGGCTAAACAAGAAAAAGAAGGGAAAAGAAAAAAACGTCGAGCCAAGCCGGACGCACGAGCCTCGTGCTGCTGAGAAGCAACAGCGCGAGTGCCCCTTGCGGTGCAGTGCTCGACGCCTCTTGAAGTGAGCAAGTTGATGCCCACACGCCCCGTGTTGAGATTCAAACGCGCAAACGCACGAGAGGGACAGGCGAAGTGCTTCCTCTTGCGTGCAGTGGCTGCGTGCACACCGGCTCCCCCACCCCCGCCCTGGCCTGTGACCTTCGCGCGTCTCACCTGCAAGTTCACACGTGTGCGAGTGCGAACGTGCTCGTCTGTGCCCCTGTGCGCAAGTGTGTGTGTGTGTGTTTATGGTGTTCTCCATGTGCATTCAAGAGCTTTGACTACTGCCTTCTTCCTGACCGCGCCTGCATCCTCAAACTCTACCACGGCTACTACCGCTGCGGCGGTGCTCATACTGCTCCTGAAAAAAAAAAAAACGGAATGTGTATACACATACACACACATACACACTATTGTGTGTGACTCTCTTCACTACCCGACCCCCCCCACCCCTCCACTGCCTGACCTCAGCTTCCATCGTTTATGTGCATTCTGCGTGTGTGTGTGTCGTGCCCCCACACCTCCCGCGTAGTTCTCCGTCCTCCGCAGCTCCCGCGACCGGCCTCCCTCCTCTCCTCATCACCTTTGCTCCCCGCCGGCCCCCCCCCATCCTCCCTTACCTCGACGTCTGCCTTCACGTCGGACGTAACCTGGGACGCGAGACGCCAGGCTTGGCGGGCACTGCAGCGCACGCGCGCAAAGGCAAGCCCAGGCAGCGTTGCTTTTCAAAGTCACCGCACGACCTTCGTGAGCTGCCGTAGCCGCCGCTGCTCCACCGCGACGTGCCTCCCTCCACCCCGCCTGCGTCTCTCTCTTCGTTTTCTTCTGTGCGTGTACGTGTGTGTGTGTGTGTGTGTGTGTGTGGTGTGGTGTGTGGTGTGTGGTGTGTGTTGCGGCCCCTACTATTGTGTCGGCGCTGGTGCGCGCACACACATCCACACACACAGCAGCAGCAGCAGCAGCAGCAGCACGTCGGTTCTCTTACCTTTACTTCCTACCTTTCCCTCCGCTGGTATCTTCTCTGGCCCTTGGCTTGTTTTTTTTTTTAGTTATCCTTTCTCAACTTGCTTCTCTAGGTGCAGGCTTCTCTCCTGCTGCTGGTCGCCGGGTTTTGTTGTTGTTGTTTTCGTTGGTCACGGTGAGGCGCTGTGGACCCACAACGTGCAGGCTGCACCCACGCCCACGCCCACGCCCACGCACACACACACTCAAAACGTCGAACGCACCACCTCGACCCGAATCGCGCTTTCCGCAACTTTGCCTTGTCGTGCTTGTGTGTGCCGGCTGCGCACCACGCCCCCCCCCTCCCTCCCCCCGCGGCCCGTCCGGCATCCCCCTTCTCCCTCCTTGTACCTCTCTCCAACTCTCGGTGACTCTTGCGCTACCGTCTCTGACACTTTTTTTTCTTGTCTGCATCGCATGTGTCTGAGCTCGGGCAACGGCATCTCTTGACGTCCTCGCGCCCGGTTTCACGTCCAAACGTGGAAGCCTTGTTGTGCTATTCTTGTGTGGCAGCACCGTGGCCTGTGCTTGTGCGCGTGAAGCGGTTCCTTTGTGTCGCACGTCGTCGCTCGCTTCTCTCCTCGTCTACACAGGCCGTGTTGTAGCGCCGCCGCCCAGCTGCCCTGCGCCACCTTCCCTCCCTCCTCACACTCTCGTGCTCGCTCGCTGTTTGTTCTCCTCGGCCCCGCCCCCCCCCCCCTTCACCCGCTCGTGTGTGTTAGCTTTGTGCGAAATCGTATTGCTCGTCGTCCTGTTTGTCTTTTGTTTCTGTTTTCCGTGTTCTCTCGCCTCAGCGTCTCCATCCACGCACGTGCCATCATCGATCGCGTTTATTGATGTGTAGTTTTCGATTTTACCCACATATCTCTTGTGTTTCTCGCGCTACGGTTCGCTCTCGTGCGCGCCGTCACCTTCAGTAGTGTTTTGTGGCCTCTCGCTGAATTCGGCTTTTCGTTTTGTTTGGCTTAACTTGTTGTTCCTCTCTCTCTCGCGTATCGACTCCCTTGCCGTTATCTCTCTTTTGATTTTCCTCCTAGCTTTGCGATTCTCAGCTGTGGGACAGTGTGTTTGTCTGTGTGCTCGCTTTTTTCTCTTCCTTTTGTTTTCGTGTTTATTGTTACCCATACTTCCACAACGGACTGTGTGTTCGTCGCGTCTGCAGGCGTGTGTGTGTGTGTGCATGACGGTGAGGTGCGTGTGTATACAAAGCTGGCTGCTTGTGCGCAGGAAAGCAGGACACAGTGGCTCATTCGCGCAGTCGGCGGAAAGGACGAACGCTGCTCTTCGTACTTACACGCACGCTCACGCAGATCCTCCTACGCAATATCTTCTGTGTTGTTGTCCTTTTTCTCTTGTTGTGTTCCCCCCCCCTCCCTCTTCGCTGTGCAGAGCTGGGCTGGCTGTCACGCTTTCATCGGCTTTGTGTTCTCTTGCTGCTTTGTGTTTTGTGGCTGTTGTCCTTCTCGTCGTGTGTGTGTGTGGTGTTTCCTCACAAAGAAAAAAGGCTGGCGCATTCGATTTCCCATTTCCCTCTTTACACCCCTTTCGCGTTTTCTGTGTTCGTGTTTGCCGCTCCGTTTAGCCGCAGCGTTGCGACTTTACCTTCTTTTTTTCTCCCTCCCTCACCTCCTCTCCGTGAGCTGCCGATAGATCAGGGGGCACCAGCTCGAGCAAGCGAGCGCTTTGTCGATACTTGATTCACCTTTGTCCTCCTTCTTCTCCTTCTGTGTGCTTCTGTCGACTCCCTTCACCGTGCCCTCATTCTCAAACTCCTTTCCCCCTCTCCTCTCTCGTCCCTGTGTGCCCCCCGCACCCGCCTCGGCAGGTCCGTGAACCAACTCTGCCCTCCCACACACCCTTGTCAAGACCTCGCACGTGTCTGTCGGAGTGTGTGTGTGTGTGTGTGTCACTCCTTTGCTTCTTCTTGCGTTGTGTTTTTTTTTCTTCTGTTGTGGTGGGCGCCAAGCTCCTCAACTCCTTCGCTTGGTGTTGCACCCCCTCCCCTCCCTTAGTCTCCAAGCCGGACGCCGCCTCGAGGCGTTCGAGGTCAGTTCGCTCCTGTCACCCCTTCATCCTTTGTGACTCTCCCTCCCACGGCTTTCCTCTTTTTTTTCTTCTTGTTTGCCTTCGCGCCGATCGTGCCTCTACCAGCGCTCGGCTGTACGCCGCTGTGCCGTCCAGGACTGCGTGGCAGGAACTCGCCCAAGAAGACACACACACACACACACAGCCGTGGCTTGACCTCCCTCTCTCCCGCTCACCCGTGCGCCACCCTGTATTGCACCCTCCAGCTCACTCGCAGCGCACAGGTGGCACCTCTTTCCCCTCCCCCTTTCCCCTACACACCTGTCGGCTCCTCTCCGCGCCTCCTCGGCGTACGTGTGCACGCCCACGTGTGTTTCCGTTTTTCTTCTTTTTTCTCTCTGTCGGTGCTGCAGCGCTCTCAGCGTTCAGCCTCTCGCGTATTTTTTGTTGTTGTTGTTATTGTGTGTGTGTGTGTGTGAGGGGGGTGACTTCCGACTGCTCGCGAGACGGCGGCAGAGGCTCGAATGCCGGTCTCCACCTCCAAGGCGAGTGCGGCGGTGCCGCCGTCGCTGTCACGCGCCAACGCCTCGTCGCGGGTGCCGGCAGTTGCCGCGGCGGCGCTGTCGCCACGCAGGGGCAGTGGCGGCCACCACCGCAGCAACGGCATGCCCACCTTCGATGAGTTCGTGTATTTGAACTCGATGTTCGACGAGGACACCATGAGCTTCGACAGCGCCGCCGGCGACGGCCTCACGCCACGGCCCGCGTACGTGACGTCGCAGCACATGCACGGAACGACATCCTTGCCACCACCACCCCCGGCCCCATCGCCGCGGCGCCCCTCCGCCCGCCACACCCCGTCCTCTGCCGGCCCGCGACTGCAGCAGCGCCGCTTGTCGCACTGCCCCACTCCTGACGCGCCTCCGCAGTCGTGGAAGCGGCTCTCACTCGAGTCCACGAACGGGGTGTCCCTCACCGGCGCGCTGTCAGAGCCGATGCCGTACGACGAGATCGCGGATGTGTACGGCCTCAACGGCGGGTACGCCATCACCGCCTTCGCCCCGACGCAGCTCGTCCACAGCCACCGCCCCCAACCGCGGGCCAAGGCGCCGAGCTCATCGTCGGCACCGACGAGCGGGAGCGACAGCCGGCGAAGGAGTAGCACCAACGCCAGTTCGCGCCGCGACTCCCACCCGCCGATCCACGGGAGCCGTCGCAGTGCCCGCCGCAGCCTTCCCGCTGCTCCGCCGGTGCCAGAGGGCCACGAAGGGGGCACACTGATGTTCAAGGCGATCGACGTCGAACCTCGCCGTGTGCCCGGCGGCGCTCTCGGCAACGGCGCGAGGTCCACCACCGCCGCCTCCGCGAACGCCAGCAGCAGCAGCAACATCAACCGCAACGCGCTGACGGACGAGGCGGGGGACAGCATTCCGCCACCGCGCCGCGACGGCAACGGCGCGCCACAAGCCCCCTCTGCGGCGGTGGTGCCCATGGCCTGGCGCGACCCGTCCCGGCGCCGCCTGAGCTCGCCCGCGTCCTGCACCGCCTCCCCACGGGAGGGGAACGCAAACGACAGCGTCGCCGCCCTGGGGACTGACTCCGTAAACTTGAAGCGCCGGCACAGTGTGCCCCAGCAGCAGCAGCAGCAGCACCCCGGCGGCACTGCAGAGTTCGCGGAGCTGCACGTGCTGTGCGGCATCGATGGCGCCGTCATGAGCGTGGCCGGGTCCGGGCGAGGCCGCCATCACCTGAACCTCGTCGCCGCCACCGCCCCTGCACCAGAAGCACGGCGCACCGACTCGCTGCTCTCCTTCTCCACCTTCCACAGCCGCCGCGCACGTGCGCCGCTGGACGCGTCGATGCCGCGGCGGGTCGCTGCCGGGCCGCCGTTGCCGCTGCTCGCGCTCAGTCGTGGGGGTCGCCCCGCGCCGCCTCGCACCACCCCTGCCGCATCTCGTCCCGCTGCGCACGGCACGGCGGCCTCCCCCACCGCAGCAGCAGCCGAGGCCCCCGCGGCGCCCCACACGCCCCCTCACCACAGCAGCCGTCCGAGTGCGGCGAGCCTGGCCGCGCCGGCGCGTCGCCTGCCCGGGGGCTCATGGCGTGGAAGAGGCCCAGCCACCAGTGCACCGCGCAGACCAGGCGGGGACAGCAGCGACGACGGCGCGGTTTGGGACTACATGGATCCCGACGAGCTCTCCATGATGGAAGTAGGCGGCGGTGGCGGCGGTGCGCGGCGCGAGACGGCCGTCGGCAGTGCCGCCACTTCGGCCGCACACATCAGCCGCGGGCCCCCCATTCCGCCGGAGCGCCTGGCGCACCCCCGACAGCCGCCACCGCAACACCAAGAGCAGCCCCTCTTGTCCTCGGAGATGTACAGTCAGCGCGACTACAGCAGCTTTGGCGCCGTGATGGAGGCGATGAGTACGAACGCCTGCATCGGCGCCAAAGGTCGAGCCGGCGCGGGGCACCGCGCAGGCGGCCTGCTCGAGCTAAACGAGTTCGACTTACGACGCCCGAGCGGACGCAAGCCGCACACCGGCACTGACACTACCACCACGGCGCGCCCTGACTTTCTGACCTTCCCCAAAGTCGGTGCTGCAAGCAGTGCACCAGTGAACGCGACGGGGCGGCAGAGTCGCGGCCACGGCGGCCGGCGCGGCCGGCCGTCGGCGCACGCTGCAGCCGCCTCCCCACATGCGTCGAGCACCCCAGCGGTAGGTCGGCGCCTCTCCTCGCCGCGCCTTGATGACTCTAGCGGCGGTAGTGGGGGGTCAGCGGCGACGTCCCGCACGCGCACCGGGGCTGAGGAGGTTCGTGCGCAACACACACATGGGTGTCAGGTGCCACCACGCGCGGCTGAGACGGGCACGATGGAGGAGGACGACTTCGCGTACCTCTCTCTCTTCGACAGCCCCACCAATCCCTCTGACGCCACAGCGGCGGCCGCGCCACTCGGTTTGGCGGACGTATCGGCCAAGACCTCCGGCATGGCAGCCATGCCGACGGCGGCGCAGCGGGCGGCGCCGATGCCGTACTCCTCCCTCTTTGCCGGCTTCGGCGGCAGTGGACTCGCACGACCGGAGGCGCTGCCGGCGACCGCGCCGCTCGCTGGGGCGGCCCTACGGACGGGGCGGCACGGCAGCGGCCTGAAGGCGCACTACAGCAGCGCTTTCACGCAGCGCCCCACCGACCCGTCCGCGGCGCACACCGATGCGGGGAGCGGAGCGGCGACAGCGGCGGGGAGCACGGCGCTGCGCCGGAGCAGCCTGCTGGAGCACACCGGTGAGTACGACGTGCACTTCTTCTTCAGCAGCGAGGACGAGGCCGATGGCGAGCAGAGCGTCGTTCTCGACGGCGACGACAGTGGCGCCACATCAGCGGCGGCCACTCCGCCGAAGCGACGGCCGCGCGCTGATGACGAAGACGAGCACGACGAAGGTCATGGCACGCTCCTGGGCGCCGCAGGGGTAGCCCATCGCGGTGGCCGCGTGGACGAGCCTGGCAACGCCGAAGGAAACTCGCCAGCGTCGATGTCCCCGTTGCAGGGTCGGACGCGCGCCTCCGCTGTCAACGTGGGTAGCGCCTACTCGGTCTCGCGCTTCAGCTACGGCAGCCGCTTCCGCAGCCTGATGCCGCTGCCGACCGGGAAGGAGGAGGCGCGCGGCAGCGGTGATGGGGCGGACACGAGCCTCGCCGTTTCGCTCCACGCGGGCAGCGGCGCGTTCTCGACAGGGCCAAGCGGGGGCCGAACGGGGTGGTGCACGTGGTCGCAGCGCGGCGGCGCCACCGACGGCGACGACGGCGACGACGACAGCGACGTGATCGACAACGCGAGCAGCAGTCGACACACCAGCCGCAGCAGCAGCAGCGGCGATAACGAAGTCGAGAAGGACAGGTGTCCTAAGCCTGGCGTGCACGGCGCTGACGACGCAAGCAGCGGTGGGTCCTCGGCGGGCAGCAGCCTGTCCGACAGCAGCCTCTGGGAGGGCGGCTCGAACTTCACCATGAGTCGCGAGATAGTCCCCCCCAAGGCGCACCCGGCCGCCGCTACCACGACGGCGATGGCCGCACAGGGCGAACGCAGTGGCCAGGCTGCTGCTGCTGCTGCTGCTGAGCCGCCGGCGGGGACGCGCGTGTCGCCAGAGCGAACGCAGCAGCCTTCGCCCCCGCACCTCCCGCTGCAGCACCCGTACCAGGAGCCGCCGCAGCTGCAGCACGCCGACCACGAGCCCCCCTCGCCCGTCCGCGAAGTCGGCTCCGTGGCCCTCTCTTCTCTCCGGCTCCTGAGGAGGCGCGGCGCGCCAACCCCCGAGGCGTCGCCCGCGCGGCCCCAGCAGCGTGCGGACGAGCAAGACGCGCCGGCGACGCCCCACCCGCGGCCGTACAGTCAGCGTCGGCCCGGCGCCGTCGTGGTGCCCTCCCTCGATCCGCACCTCGTCCGGAGCGGGCGTCACGCGTACGGAGGAGAACGTTCCCCGGTGGCCCCAAGCCGCGTCCACGCGGCGGGGGCTGCGGAGAGTGCGTGGGTGTGGCAGCAGACGCGGGGCACACCGTGCGGGGCGGGACTGGGCGTCGCGACCAACCCCGCCGGCTGCGGGGGCTACACAAGCCCGAACCACTGTGCCAGCGTGGCCAGCTACCAGGCCGTGCATGCGGTCCCGTGCCCGCCACCTGCCCCGCCGCGCCTCACGGGTGGCACGGCGCTCAGCAACGGTGGTAGGGGTGCTGCGGTCGCCACGAATGGGCCTGCCGCCATGCCCGTCTTCCACGCGATCCCGATGGCGGCATCGACCCCCGCGGCGTCCGGGGCTGCGGCAGAGCGGCGCTCCTCGTCCCCTTCCGCCTCTTTGCAGCTGCACCGTGTGCAGATGGCAGACCGCAGCGGTAGTACCACCTCCGCCTCCGTGACGCGGGGTGACTGCGCGTCGATCAATTCGGTGGCGGCCAACGAGTGGCTGCGGCAGTCGCAGCGGGCGGCGGCGTTCGTGAACGAGCGCGACCTGCGTCAGCACGGCTGGGCCGCAGAGCCGCGCCAGGACAAGCGCTCCGTGGGCAGCCGGCCGGCGCGCAGCGCGCCCTCCACTTCTCGCGCGACGGGCAGCGCCGGCTCGGACGAGGTCTCTGCTGAGTCCACCGTGCCCTCGCTGCAGCCGCGGCCGTGGCCCAGCCCGCGTACGGAGGAGACGAGCAGTCACCTGTCCCCCTTCGGCACGCGGTGGTTCATGTTCGTGACGCTCGAGATCCGCTGGGTGCCGTCGCCGGGGTTGTCGCCGGACGAGCGCGGACTTGACGCCTCGGATGCGCGGATTGCCCCGCACGACTTCATGCTCAACTAGCACGCGGAGGGTGTGCGGGGTGAGGGGCGCGGCTTCGAGGATGCAGCGTAGGTTGCAGCGGTCTTCGCGTTTTTTTTTCGTTTTCTTCTGCCGGAATCGAGTGTGCTCGCTCCTTTGTTTGCTTCCGGATGTGCCGTGCTCGGCGATCGGCTGTATGGCGTCGTCTCTCGCGTCTTATGTTGTTTGCGTGTTTGTGAGTATGTTGGTCTTTTTTTTCTTTTTGCTTTGCGATCGCTGTGCCTGTCTGTGGACTCCTCTGCCGTTCCTTTTGTGTCTGTGTGTGTGTGTGTGTGTGTATGTGTGTGTGTGTGTGTGCACCGCCACCGACTCTTGATATCCCTTTCTATTCCTCCCGTTGTCCTTCTTCGTGCCTCCCCCACCCTTCCTTCTCTCCCCCACCTGTTTTGGTTTCATGTGAACCCATCCTCCTTGTATGCTGACTCGTGGATGTGGGTGACTTGTGGTTGCCTAGTTGATGCTCCTACGACGCGCCACCTCACTCCTCGCAGCTCCCACTTTCTTTTGGCTGTGTGACGTCATCCGTTTTCTTTTGTGTGTGTGTGTGCTTTGACTCTCTCTCTGGCTTATTGCTTCAGGCCTTTACCCTGTCCACCTCTTCTTCATTCTTGTGTATGTGTTCCTGATAGGAGAGACCTCCGCGTTCGTGACCTCCTCTTTCCCCTGTGTACCCTCGCCCTCCCCCTCCCACCCCCATTCTCACTTCGTTTCGTCCTTCTTGTTGTTGTTGTTCTCCTCCTGCCCCTTCCTCAGTGTCCCACAACGCCACCTCCCACTGCTCCTGTCGCGGTTCCTCTTTTTTTTTTTTCGTGCTGCTTCTCGCACTTCCCTCCCCTTCCTCCTCCTCCTCCTCCTCCTCCTCCCCCCAGCCTACGCGTGGGCGACGGCGATGCGATGCGTGGGCGCGAAGCTGTTATTCTCTTCGTTATGCTTTTCTCTGCGTGCTTGCCCCGTGTGTGCGTGTCTTGTCTTCACCATTCGCCGTGCGTGCATGCGTGCAGATGTGCTCTTTCTCTTTTCCTTACCTGGTCTAGTGGTCCGCGTGTGTCTGTGCTTCCCCCACCCACCTCCTCCCCGACGCTCAACCTCACACCTTCATGCGCGTCCGCAACTCCTTCATCAACAGCAATGTGTACATCGCGGCGTGCGCCGTTGACTGGAGGTCTTGAACGCGTGTGAACGCCCGGAGCTCTGTTGTTGTTTGTCTGTCTGTTTGCTTCTCGTCTGTCTAGTCTCTCTCTCTCTAAGACCGTGACGGACCGTCTGACACCTCTTTTATCACTTCGCTGTTTCCCTGTCAAGCGGAAAGAAAGGAAGGATCTCTCATCTCCTCCCCCCCCCCTTCACCTTCCCCTTACCCTTCCCGGCATCGCCCTGAAGACGGTGTTCGGCGGACGCGCTCGCAGAAGTGCGACACTCCTCGTGACTCCAAACGCTCCGTATGTGTCTTTATGTGTGTGTGTGTGTGCGTGCAGGTGGCTGTCTGCAAGGGTGTGCGCAGCTGCCCGGGGAAGAGGACGGAACCACAGCAGGTGTCGTGCATCCAAAAAGCGAAGAAGCGGAACAACGAAAAGGGAAGAAAAAAAAAAAGGGTGCTGCGCTAGTAGCGCTGCATGTCGCTGATTTGTCGTTGTTCTTTTCTTTTGGTGTGTGTGTGTGTGTGTGTGTGTGCACGTGATGGAGTGCATACTGCTACGACTTGATACCCCCATTCTGTTTGTGGTGGTTGCTGTTTCTAACCCCTTGCTCTCTACCCCCTCCCCACTATGTTATTGCCTCCCCACCC
>JASAOO010003252.1:0-32243 GCA_030849075.1 Zelonia costaricensis | reverse complement strand
AGAAGCACATCAGCGCCGAGGCCCCGGCCGAGCAGGCGCACGAGTAACCGAGACGCGAGCAGCGCGGTGCCAGTGCGTAAGCCCGAGTGGGGACGGGGGAGCCGTGCGGGGGCGCTGCGGCGTCGCGGGGTGACGAGAGATGCGACACAAAGCAGTGGCGTCGGCTGCCCGCCCCCCCCCCCGCCCCCTCGCCGCCCCCGTGAGTGCGCGTCCCTCTTTCCCCCTTTTCCCCCGCCACACCCCCTCTCCCTGCTCCCCTCGCACCCCTCTCAGCACCTTCGTTCTGATTTGCTTCTACTGTCTTCGCCTAGTGTGTTTCTTTTCTCCTCCTTCTCCATCTGTGTGTGTGTGTGTGTGTGTGTGCTTGTGTCCCTGATGACTCACCTCCCTTCTCTTGCCTCCCCGACCCCAACCCCCGCCTTGTTGCCCCAGGCGCCGCGCAGCAGACGCGAAACGCAGCGAGGAGCACAAGCGGGGATGGCGGGTGACATAATAACGGAAAAACGAAGAGCCAGCGTGCGGGATGGGGGCGGGCAGAGCGGCACACCCGTGTGAGCTGAGGCGCTGAGGGTGTCACGGCGGGCTAGAGGAGCGGGTGGGCGGTGCCGCGGCGCGTGTGTTGTGGTACCGCCGCCGTCCCCACTCCCTCTCACGCGCGCACGCTCGCCCCCCAGCCCCGCTCCCGCTGCCTCATTTCGTCTGCGTCGGCGTCTGGATGTATGTCTGTGCTTCCTCGCCCCGCCCCTCTTTCTCGCCGCGCTGCACGCGCGCACGCACACCTCGCGGCCCCAGCACCTCACTCGTGGGTGCGGGTTGGTGATGCGTATCTGTGTAGAGCCCCCCTCTGAGGTGCGGCTGGCAGCAGCTTCGCTCCCCACCCCACCCCACCCCCGCCCCGCCCGTGCGTGTGCCGCGGCCCCGCGGTGCTCTCTTCCCCCAGTGGCTCGGGCTTCTTTGTGTGTGTTCTGGATGCCTTCTTCCTTGTCCTGCCTTTCTCCCTCCTTTCCGCCAAGCCCCCTCTTTTCTCGCTGGACACGCCGCATTCCAGTGCCCGCGCCTCGGTGTACCCGGCACTTCTCCCCGCCCCGCCTCGTCACACCCTGCCCACGCGTCTTTCCGCTTTACGTGTCCAGCCATTCCCTCCTTTTCCCGTGTCTCTGCCCGTCACCNCTCCACACCAGCAGTACCCCACCACCCCCCCCCGCTCGGTCGCTTCGAGAAAAGCCCTCTTCCCTCACCCCACCCCACCCCACCAAGCGCGTCGCCTCACAAAAAGCCAACTCTTCACCCCGAAGCACCACACACGCACGCAACAGCCACTCTCCCGGGTTGCGCCACACGAGCTCACACCCTCCCCCTCCCCTAGTCTCCTCAGCACTTTCCCTTCTGACCTTTTCGTCACAGATCACACGCCGCCTCCCCCCCCCATTCACAAACTCTCTTCCTCCATCACCTTCCCCTGCATTCCTTCTTCGTTGTATTTGCTTTGCTGAGTGTCTACACGTCCGTCACTTGCTCCGCTATTCCCACGCTGCCTTCTCGTCTTTCCCTCTTTACTCCCACACCGTAGATTTCTGGTTTGTCATCCCCCTCCCCCTCTTCTTGTGTGTGTGCGTGGGTGTGTTTGCCTGCGTGTGTGTGTGTGTGTGTGTGTGTGTTGGACGAGACTCCTCAACCGCGTCCCCCGCAATCGACACGCCACGGGCGGCTGGTTGCCGTGTTTCAGTGCGACTCCCCCCCCCCTCCCTCCCTCCCTCCCTGTTTTGCCTCTTTCTTGTTTCTGTTTGCGATTTCGCACTCTGCCCGCACACGGTGAGAGTTTCACGCTCGTGTGCGCTGCGTCTTCTCTGTTGTTGTTTCGTTCGTTGATTTTTTTTTTTCGTTCTTGTAGTGCGTCGTCGCCTTCCCCTTCTCCCCTACTTCCCCAAAACTCCTTTTTTGCTGAAGCCGCGTCAAGTGGTTTGTTCTTCTTCTCGTCGCCTTCGCGTGGCAGTGCCTGTGCCTGTGTGTGCGTGTGTGTGTGTGTGTCCGTCTGTGGGTGCAGGCGTGGGCGTGTGGTTTCGTTTTTCGTGTTCCCCTTCTCTTCCCCTCTCCGATCGACGACCCTTTTAGCGCTGGTGTGTGCAGCGTGGTCATTCGCGCGCCCACGTCACCGCTCGCCTTGCATCCCACCTCACTTCTTCACAGCACATCCGACCCACGATGCGGCGCACGCGGCCCCAGCCACCCGTCGTCGTCAGGCCAGACGACGACACCGTCCCGACGCCGCAGGACGCCGCGCCGCCAGTGTGGCTCGTGCCGGACGCGGACCCCGCGGCGGTGGTGCCGCGACCGTTCGTCTACGACCCGTACGGCGGCCTGCCGCGGCGCGAGGACTACGACCCCTTCAACACCACCGGGCCCCCGCCGCCGCCGCACCCGCTGGACCTGTCCCCGGGCTACCGCTCGTTTCGCAAGGTTGTCCTCAGCACGCAGTCGTGGGGCGTGCAGTGGGGCGAGGCGACGGACACGAGCGTGAAGCGGTGGGTGGTGCGGGCACACAAGGGCGACGACCGCGAAGAGCGCTGCTCGCTGTCGCAGCCTGCCTCGTCGTCACCGCAGGGCGCGTCCTCCTCGGGCGACCCAAGCAGCGAAAACTCCGTGCGAGACGGCGTGCCACGCGTTCAAGTTGCGCCGCCGCCGCCGCCGCCGCGCCGAGCCCTGCCCCGCCAGCGCCTCCCAAACGACGCACTCATGCAGCACCGCCGCTATGTGATCCGCATGCAGCGCGGCAAAGACAGCTAGAGCGCCACCGTCGCCTGCGTGTGTGTGTGTGTGTGTGTGTCGATGCGCCTCTGTTTTTTCTTCTTCGTTCTTTCTTCACAGCGTCCTCTCTCTCTCGTGTAGCTTAACAAGCGTCTTCGTGCGTCCGCGTTTTGAAATGATGACTCAAAGTGTGAGAATACGTGTGCGTGTGTGTCTCTGTGTCTGTGTGTCAGTGTGTCAGTGTGTGTGTGTGTGTAGGTGAGATGGCGCGCAGCAAATGCCTCATCTCACACGGCGCCCACTGTTGTGTGTCCGTCCCCTCTTCCCTCTCCCCCCACAGCCCCGTCTCACGCCCCCTCCGCCTCACGGTGCACATCGTACCTCTCCACCACCTTTTACGGGCGTGAGGGCCGCAACACCGGCGTCGGGAACGGACCGCATAGGAGAACTGGAAGCTAAGGAAAAGCAAACAAACGCAAGGGCGAGGGTGTGTGGGCGACGCGGGAGACACGGATGCGCAGATCCCTCCTGCACCCCCCTCCCTCCCCCGTCCCCCGTCAGTCTTGCTCGCTCGCTCCCTCTCGCTCTGTGGTCGAAATGAGCGATGCGGAGGGGCGCGTCGTCGTGAGAGTAGAAAGGGGAATGGAGAGGGAAAACACATGAAGAAAGAAGAATCGACTTGGCAGAGCAACGCGCAGCGGCGCCTCGTCGCCGCGGCAACGCTGCAACGGGGAGCGGTGGGACGTGGGTGCGTCTTGAAGATCATAGCCCCCAGCGGCAACGCGTGTCTGCCACCCTCCATCGCACCCCTGTGCTCTCGCTTCCTTCCGACCTCCACGGCAGCGCACCATGTCGGAGGAAGGGAGGCGGGAAGGCAGAGGTCACCTCGACATGCACTGCCCGCGACGTGACGTTGATGAGCGCCACCGTCGCCGCGACTCACCAGTCCAACGTGGCTTCTTCGCCTCGCTCTCTCCTCATCTGTTCTTTTTTGGTTGTTTTTTTGCCACTGTTTGGTGCTGTTGTCTGTGTTGCTGCCCTCATACGCCAGCGCAGCCCGCCTCACGGCTTGGTTCGGTTGAGAAACTCGGCAAACCGCATCTTCTCCGCCTGCAGGTCGCGTCCCCCGCCGCCCTCCCCCTCCGCTGCCCCCGCCGTCTTCCCCACGACGACTTCCAGAAATGCCGGCCCGTCGCACTCCCGCAGCTCGGCCAGCGCCGCGACGAGGTCGCCCAGCTCAATCACCGGCTCCTCGCGGACGGCGCAGTAGCCGCACGCCTTGGCGACGCCGGTGAGCGACGCGTCGAAGGCGGCCGTCGCCTGCCCGCCCTCCATCGAATAGGACCCATCGTTCACGACCACGTGCTTCAAGTTGCGCAGCAGCCCAGCCCCGGTGCTCGCGTCCTTGATGGCGTTCAGCCCGCCGTTCGTCGCCATCGCGTTGAGGTGCACGAGGGCAGCGCCGTCGCCCTCCACACACACGACCTGCTGTGAGGGTCGCGCCAGGGCGATGCCGGTCGCCACCCCAGCGGCGTGTCCCAGCGCGTCAGCAAGCAGCAGGTCGTGGGCGATGATGCCGCTGCCGGCCTCCGCCGATGCTGCCGCGGAGGTAGCGGCGGCCGCGGCTCGGGCCCGACGCAGCGAGTCCTGCACGCTGCCGCAGCTGCACACAAACGCGTCCGTCGCGTTGAACTGCCGGCACACCTGGTTGGTGACGCTGTCGTGGTCTAGTGGGGCGGTGGGCAGCGTGTCCGCATCGGGGCGGCGCTGCGTGTAGGCGGCCAACACGTCCGGCTCCAGCAGCACGGCGAACGGGGTCTTGTCGGTGGACATGTGGTAGTACGCCTTGTCCACCGCGACGTCCCAGTTCATCTCCATGTCGTTGCTGTCGCCCAGGATGGAGTACGGGATGCCGACGGCCGTCAGGCAGTGCTCCGTCAGACGGCCCTGCGCCACGAGCCCCGGCCTGCGCTGCTCGTCGGCCGTGTCCGGCTTGCCGCGCCAGCTGATGAGCATGAGGCACGGCAGGCGGTACGCCTCCTGGTTGAAAAGGGTCAGGAGGGGGTTGACGGCGTCGCCGACGCCGCTGTTCTGCATGAAGACACACGGCGTGCGCAGTGTGGCGAGGTAGTGGCCCGCGGCCATGGCCATGGCGTTGCCGCAGTTGGTGGCCATCACGTACTCGCCGGCCGCGGTGTGGTCAGCCAGGTAGGAGGTGAGGGGCCGGAGGTAATAGTCGGGCATCCCGAAGAAGGCGCTCGTGCCGCGCTCCTGGAGTGAGCGCACGAGGTACTCGGGTGAGAGCCGCGCGACGCCGCCGCGCAGGTGGCGCAGAGAGCGGTGCAGCATTGCAGCGGGGACAGATGGAGCAGTACACGGAAGAACAGCGCCGACGGGTTGGGTCGACAGAGAAAGCAGCAGGAGAAGGAGGGAAGTGCAGGAACAGCGGCAAGAGCAGGAGGGGCGCAGCAGCGGGCTGCGGCAGCTGCGGTGTGCAAGAGAGAGCGAGAGCGGGGAGGTGAAGAAGCACGTCAACGAGCCAGTAGACACCGAGGAGCGCGTGCGGAGAAGGAGCAGCTGAAGGTGCCACTCTTGATTGTGGTTGTAGCCCTGTGTGTGTGTGTGTGTGCGTGTGACAGGCAATGGAGCGGTGACGCGCTGCTGCTCTGTGGTAATGAGTGGGGGTATCCAAGAGAAACGAAGATGGCCGCGTGCTGGCGTGCGGTGAGACGAGGAAGGCCGAGCTCGAGCGGCGAGGGGCGACGCTGCAGGGAAGTCGTGACACGTGCGAGACGAGAAAGCCAAGGAAGGGAGCAAGCGAATGAGAACGGGAAAAGTGAGTCGTAAATCGAACGCGTGCATGTCCGGACGCAGCGTCGCAGTCCACAGGCGACTCCGCCGATCCCCCCTTCGCACGGTCTTCACTGAGATAGAGAGAGACGGAAACCTGCTCGCACTCCTCGGCTGTGTTTGTTGTGCCTATTGCCTGTGCGTCCCGGCCTTCTTCTCCTGCTCTGGCCGGGCTTCTCGCAATCTCAACACCAGGGGAGAAGAGAAGAGAAACGCAAGAGAAGCGCCACGTGCGGGGCACACGCGTGGCACTGCCCGTCCGCGCACTGCGGCCCTTTGGGGGCTCCGCAGGACTCCCTGACCCTGGCCACTCCCTCCTGACAACGTCTTATGCAGCTGTCAGGAGAAACGACGACGGCGTCTGCGGGTGGCGGCACTGCCCGGCGAGCAGCAGCAGCCCGCGGTCTGTGTGCACCACCGCCGGGGTGTAGCGCCAGTGCGGCCCTCCCCTTCCGCTCCCCTCTGCCGCGCACATCATCGCGATCCGCGGTGTCGCACCGGCGCGCCAGCCAACCAACTTCACCGCATCGTCGCCCTCGGAGATGTTCTTGCCGCCGAGAAACGCGGCCACGGCGGCGAACGGCGCCGGCTGCGGCAGCACCCACACCCCACCCGCGTGCCCGTTCGACGGCGGCAGCGGCGCCGACTCTGACGACAGCGCCGTCCACACCGCCGCGTCAGTGTCGAAGCCCCAGACGTCCGCGAAGCTCTGCACGTCGCCCTGCACAAAGTGGCACCCGCCATAGAGCACAAACGCAGTGGGCGACACGAACAGCAAGCTCGCGGAGAGCAGCCGCGGGGCCGGCGACAGCGGCGCGGCCAACGCGCGCCAGACGCCGGTGTGGACGTCGCACACGTGCACACCGTTCGACTGCCCCGCCGCGTCCGTCTCGCCACCGAAAACGTACAGCCGGCCAGCGTGCCCACCCGCCCCATGCCGCGCACACGGCGCCGGGACGCAGCCCGTGCACGGCACCGCGCACACCCGCACATGCGCCGCGGCGTCGCCGTTGGTAGCGCCCGTGTGCAGCGTGACGGCGAAGAGGGTGTTGCGCCGGTTCATGTCCGCGTCGAGCCCGCCGAAGAGGTACGCGGTGGGCGCGGCGGTTGTGGCCGGCACAGGTCGGCTGCGGTCGCTTTCGCAGGAGCGCATCGCCTCGATGGGCTCCAGGCCGGACACGACCGTTGTCAGCGAGGCGCCGTCGCACTCGAACTCCGCGACGGGCGCCAGCCGCGTCCACCGCAGCGCCGGCAGCAGCGCCGTGGGGGCGATGAGGGGGCATGCCGACACACAGCCGTTGCTGTAGCCGCCGCACACGAGCACATATGACAGCCCATCCGCCGCCGCCGTGGTGGGGGACTGTGCGCTGGCGTAGAGCACGGCGGCGCAATGGCCCTCGCGTCGGTTAAGGAGGTCGACGGGGCTGTCGTCGTCGTCGCTGCTGCTGGGAGGGTCGAGGACGTCGCCATCGGCGCTCAGCAGAGGGCACCCCACCCACTCAAGTCGCAGCGCCTCCATTGGGGAGGCGGAGAAGGTGCTGAGGGTGTGTGGAAGCCGCGCGCTCTTGCTAGGAGAGGGGCAAAGAGGGAAGCAGGGAGGCGGTGCTGGAGAGCGACAGGGCGGGCGGCATGGGAACATGGAAGGGCCGCAAACACACGCGTGTGCACGACTTCCGCCACGAGAGTCCGCGTGCGGCGGCGAGGTTGCGCTCCCAGGCACGCAGTAAGACAGGGTCGTCGCAAGACGGCTTGCCGCGCGATGTTCGTCTCTCTGTGTGTGCTTGTTTGCTTGCTTGTTTTCTTTTTCTGCTCCTCCGTGTTCGTCCTGTCCGCGTGTTCGACGCGACGCGACGCTACCACTCGACGGCGTCAACCTCCGCGTCGCTCTCGCTGTCGAAGAAGTTCTCCGCCAGCGCCTGCATGGCGACTTGCAGGGCCTGCCGAGAGACGTCGCTGGTCGCGCAGGTCGTCTCGTACAGCAGCTTCACCGCGGTGCAGGCAAGCGGGGAGTGGACGGGCCCGCCGGGCAGCGCCGCGGCTGCGTGCTCGTGCCGCCCCCGCTTCACCACCACGCCGGTGCCACGCGAGTGACCATCGGTGGCGGTGTGACGGTGTCTCTTCCCGTCAGGCGCGCTCGGCGTCCGCGCCGCGGCGCGCTGCACCCGCGTGAAGGGAAGGTGCTCCGTGCCGAGGCGCGCACACTTCGCGGACACCGCCGCGTCCGGCGCAGCCGCCGCGTCCCCGGCCGTGCCCATCGCAGGCTGGTCGCCGTCCGCAGGGCGACCACCACAGTCGCCGGCGTCTGCAAACATGCGGCGCCACTCGCCGAAGCAAGTGCGGAGGCGCGCGCAGAGCTGTGGCACCGACGACTCCGTCAGCAGCGCGGACCGGCACCACTTGGACAGCCGCTCTTGGTAGGACGGCTGCGCGTAGCGGTCGTCCAGCAGCACCACCGCCCCGTAGTCGCGCACGTGGCGCAGGCAGCGGCCCAGCGCCTGGTTCACGGCACGGACGGCGTCGGTGACATACCACTCTGGCCCGCTGTACGCGCGTTGGGCGACCACCGTCCACGACTTGAGCGGCTGCAAGGGCACGCCAAGGCACAGCACGAGGCGCGCCATGTCGTCCGTGAAGTCGAGCCCCTCGCTGACCTTGCCGCGGTACACGGACATGAGAAGCGCCGTGCCGCGGCGCGGGGCGCGCGTGTGGGCTTGGAACTGCGCCAGCACCTCCGTCAGCGCCTCTGCCTTGCGCGGCTCCACAAACACCTGCACCGCGGACGACGATGTCAGCTCCTGCCGCACCAGCTTCGCCAAGACGTGGAGGACGGCGTAGTTGGGCACGAAGAGAAGCACGCCCCCACCAGCGCCCGTGACAGGCTCGCACACCGTCCGCGTGAGCTGCGACACGGTCCGCGCCACCGCCTGCAGGAAGGTCGAGTCGGACATGGAGCTGTACGTGCAGCGCAGCGGCAGCTCGGCCGTCGCAGTCACCGGCACCGCCGTCAGCGCCGCGAGGCAGTACTGCGTCGGCGGCACGACGTGAAGGCCCTCCACAGTGCGCCACAGCGCCGCCTCGAGACCAAGGTCGCGCGCCAGCTGCGTGAACGGCGCGAGGGTGCCGGAGGCGAGCACGACGCGGTGCACCGACTGCAGGAGGTGCGAGAACGCGAGGCTGCCGTCCAGGCAGCGCACCTCGATGACGCCGTGCACTGTGCCTGGCCCCGCCGCCGCCTGGTCAGGGGACAACAGCGCCGCCGCCGCCGTGGAGAAGGCGCCTGCCAGCGAGCGGCGCGCGTCCTGACGCTCCGCGCCAGCACCCGCCAGCGCGGGCTCTGCGGCCGCCGCGCGTACGGTGAGCGCGAAGGAGCCGGGCTTCTGCATGAGAAAGCGCAGCAGCAGCAGCCAGCGCTTCAGCTGCGACAGCCCAAAGATGGAGAAGTCGAAGGGGTTGAACGTGACGCCGAGCGCCATGATCACGCCGTACGCGCGCTGGAACAGCTCGAGCGAGGCGAGCGCAGGGGACGTCTTGGGTGCGGCGGCGCGGCCCCGTCGCTGCGACACGACGTGGGCCTCCATCGCGGTCCGCACGTGGTGCTCCAGGTCCGTGCCGCGCTTGTAGACGCCACCGCCGTCTTCGTCGTTGGGCGGTCGGTGGTGGGCACTGTCGCTGCTGGCGGCCTCGGCGGCCGTGCGCAGCGACGCCGTCACGAAGCCGCTCAGCGACTGGATGACCGTGTACAGGAAGGCGAAGATCTCCACCAGCGTGTACTGGCCGAGGTGCAGTTCGCGCGGGTACAGCATCGTCGCACAGCTGTCCTGCCTCTGCTGCTGCTGTCGCGGCGGTGGCGGCGATCCTGCGGACGGGGCGCCACCGCTGCTCACAACGGACGTCGTTGGCTGACGCGCGAGTGTCACGTGATTCGCCACGAGCGGCGCCAGCTCCGACAGGATGAGGCACAGCACACCGGACGTGCATTCGTGCGAGAGCGCGTCCTGGCACACGCCTGGCACGTTGTGTGCCTCGTCGAAGACAACGATCGCGTGGTTCAACAGCGCCGCCTCCATCCTCGTCTCGTGCCGGATAAGGGGGTCGAGCAGGTAGGGGTACGTGCAGAAGTTCACGTCAGCGAAGAAGACGAGGTCGCGTGCGGCGTAGTACGGGCACATGCGTCGCGCCGTCCCCTCCAGGACGAGATCCTCCATGTCCCAGATCTGCCCCCGCTGATGCCCCACCGGGCCGGCGATGGCGCTGCAGGACAGTTCGTCGTACTTGTCCACCATCTCACAAAGGCCGACCGAGACGAGCTTGTCGCACACCTCGCCAAGATTGTTGCCCTCCACTGGCAGCGTGTGGCTCGCCTTTGCGTGCACCACCTTGGGGTGGATGCAGTAGCGATCGCGGCTGCCGAGGATGTTCATCCGAATGGCACTCGCGGCGCCGTCGAGGCGTCGCAGCTCGCGCACCGCCTGACGGAGCTGGGCGTGGGTGCGCGTGGCGTAGTAGATGGTGCACGGCGGGGGCAGGAAGCGGCGCCGCAGCTCCTGGGAGCCGGTCACGTCCAGCTCTGCCCGTATCTTGCGCTGCGAGTTGACGCGAAAGTGCTTGAAGAAGGACGGCGGCACACTCCAGCCGTCACCGCAGCTGTTGCCGTCCCTGTCCTCCTCGGGTGCCCTCGCGGCGGCGTCGCCGCTCTCAGGCTCCTCGCCACTCCCCGCAGGTGCCCTTCGTACGGCAGTGGTTGCACTGGTGCGAGGTCGCTTCTCGTCTGCTCGCTGCTGCTGCCGCCGCCGCTGCTGCTGCTGCCACGGAGGGCGGCGCTCGCGCAAGTACACGTCCGCCTCCTTCGGGGTCTTGCGCTTCAACTCTTGTTGGTACTGCAGGACACTGGACAGCAACGCCATCGTCTTGCCGCACCCCGTCGGCACCTCCGTGACGGCGACGGGCACGACGCGCGGACACGCCGAGTGCAGGACGTCCATGATCGCGGTGCGCATCTCGTGCTGCACGGCGTACGGCGTGAAGGGCATTGCGAGAGTTGCAGAGGCGGTAAGCGCAGCCTCGGACGGCGGTGCGGTGGGGGAAAGAGGCGGCGCTGCCGAGTTCCCCGTGTGCGGCCCCACGGCGCGTCCGCCTGCTGGGGTCGCCGTGCGCTCCTGCGGAGCCCGCGTGCGGTAGCGCTTTTTTGCAGCTGCCTGTGCGGACGCGGGCGGCGACGTGAGTTCACTCAGCGAAGAGGAGGCCAAGGCTGACGCGAGCACGGGAAAGTCGGCCGCCGACGAGCTTGCAACCAGCCCCGCTGCCGCCGAGTGCGAAGCGCCGCTGGACTCGCCATCGCGCCGACTCGACCCAGCCGCGGCAGACGCGGACGTGTCCTGCGTCCGCTGGTGCTCCTCCTCCTCCCATGATTGATGGCGCAGTAGGATCTCTTTCAGCAGTGACGACATTCGGCGCCGCTGGCCGCTTTCTGTGCAAAACGCAGAAGAGGTGCGTGAGAGCGGACGAGAGGGTGACTGCGGCCCGTCTATGCGATCAGCCGCCGGCGCCGCGACGATGAAGGCGTGCGCAAGTTGGGTGTGTGCGTCTATGAGCGCGCCGCGGCAAGGAAGTGTGTGCAGTCGCGCTTGTATGTTTGTGTGGGTGTGCAGGTGTGTGCCTGCCGCAGGTCAACTGCGGGGACGTCCGGTACCGTTCAGGTGATGGGGAAAGAGGGGGAGCGGTGAGAGGGCGGGCCATGGTGGAGCCGCCACCACCACCATGCGCCTACGGGCACGCGAGTTCACGGGTCTCACTAGGGAGTTTACCAAAGGACGCTACGTGGATGAGGCGCACGCCCGCAGTGCAGGCGGCACCCCACACCCCGCTCTCCTCTCGTCACTTCTTTCGTTCTTTCCCAGACAGTGAACGACGAGGAGACTGCGATGGCGGTGGCGGCGTCGGCTAGATGGAGTGCGTTGTGCAGGAGAGGAAGCGGCGCGGGGGTCGGCATAGAAAGTTGGGCGATTAGGACTGGATCTCTATGACGGAGCTCGGGGAACGGAGAGGCCCGCCAGAGCCACGTGAGCATCTGAACGGGAGCGCAGAAGTACCGGTGCTGGCAGAGGAACAAACGAAAAAGGTGCTGACGCGGAGGCGACACCGCAGAAATGTGCATCGGTGTGCTCTGCGTGACGGCGCTGAGCCCAACGCACGCGCGGATGGCCGCTATCCACACACACACACACACACACACACACACACACACACACACACACACACACACGCGTACGCAAAAGGAGCACTTCCTCGTGCAAGCCCCTCACGCCGCGCGCGCCTGGCGTCTGCCTTCACGCAGCACGCACCTGCTGCGGCTGCTACGCCCGCCTCTGCTTCGCCTTTTTTTTTTCGGTGGGAAGGGGAGCCGGCGGAATGGGCGTTCAGTTCCAGTTGGGACCGGGCCCCCACGAGCTGCCTTCGCTCTTACGTATCGCGGCCGACGGGCTCGAACCCCACGCCGGCGCACCACCGCCATTGCCTGCCCAGTGCGACGGGCCACGCAAGTTGCCCGCGTAGGTGCCCGCAGCGTGGTGTGGATCAGCGTAGCACCCAGCTTGACCTGGCTGCCACGACCCACGCGCGGGTGAGAAGCCCTCGGCACGGAGTTGCAGACCAGAACTCGCTGCACTCCCCTGAGGCGGCGGGGATGCCGTCTCGGAACCCCGCGGGGCCGTGCCTGCATACTTGAAGGTTCGCCTCCGCTCTTCCTCCTCCTCTGCGGTGTGTGCGGGCATCTCGGCCCGGGAAGGGAACAGCTCCATCTGCAGGGCTAGCTTCCGCCGCGACAGCTCGCGCGCCAGCATCGCCGACTGCTCCGCCTCGCCAGCGGCCAGCGACAGCTGCATCAGCCTGGCCAGTTCCTGCGCCGGCAGCGCGTGAACGTCCTCCATAGTCAGCTCGGGGTACCACCTCGAATAGAGCGTGGGGCACAGCCAGCTGATGCACCCGCACAACACGTTGACAGGCCCGCTGCGGCCCAACACGTGAAACAGCCCGCGCCGCTCAGCCAGCTCCGCCGCCGTAAGCGGCTTCTGGGTGCCCCTCCAAGAGGAGGTCAGGAACGTCTCTGGACGCGCCGAGGCCGCCGCAGCGCTGTGCGTGCCACAGGCGGGCTGCTGGTCTGGCTGCTGCTGCTGCTGCGTCAGGAGGTGGGCGCGCAGTGTGGAGATGTACGAGTTGTCTGGCACACTCCACAGCGTCGGGTCGTACTCTGGGGCGTCGTCCGTTGGCGACCGAAAGTACAGCGCTGGCGCGGCGGTGGCGGCGGCGGCCGTCCTCGCCCGTGGCTGTTCGCGCGGGGGGTGAGGGCGGTACGCGTTGGACATGGTGGGTGCCAGCAGTTTGATGGGGTGGAGGGAGAGAGAGAGGGACACGCGATGCTGGCAAGAAGCTGGGGTATGATTGACGTTAGAGTGGCTCTGTGGGGTGGGACGTCTGGGCGACGACGCGTGCAGAGAGCAGAGGAGAACAGGCAACGTGGGCCGCTGTGTCACCGGCGTGCGCGTGTGTGTGTGTGTGTGTGTGTGTGTGTGTGTTGGTGGGGGTGTGGGGGTGAAGCGAGAGCAAAGAGGTTTGCACGTGAGAGCAGCGAGGGGGGCATACGAGCTTCGCCACAGCACATGCACGGGGAGTGTGCGGAGAGGTGCAGCGACACGCTGGAGAGAGAGGGGTGGGGGTGGGGGACGACCTCCCACTCCAGCACTCAAGTGCAAGGAAGAACGGCCGCGCCGAAAAAAAAAAAGTGTCTTGTCTGCACGTTGGCCTCGAGTTTTGTTGTTGGTGTTGCGAGGCGGTGTCCCCTTTGTCTTTGTCTTTGGGGCGGCGGTGCGGTGATGCGGAAGGCGCGCGTGGGTGGTACCGTCCGGCACGCACGTGTCCTCGAGTCAGCCCGCCACGGGCGTCTTTAGTCGTACCTCGACAAGGGGCACATCAGGCCTTGCCGTTCGTGCTGCAGCGCAATCTGTGGAAGAAGGACACGGTGCGCCGGCGAGGGAAGTGCGTGAACAAAGACGATGCGCGCTGCAGCCGAGTTGGGTGAGGCGCCAAAGGCACTGACCCGCACACGCACGCCGCTTCTCCCCTCGCAGTCCCGGCCCACTCCCGCCTCCGACCCTCCGCTACCACGTGAAGTTCCACGAGTTCTTGTTCAGGGACTGGAAAGCGGGGAGGGGCGAGCGGGCACCCGCTGCGCCGCCGCGGCGCGCGCTCGTCGAGCGACGGATGTGCGGCACGACACGCGGCGCACCGGAAAAGCGGCGCTTGCGCTGCATCACCTTGGCGTGCACGAGCTTCGCGGATGCGTTGGGCGGCAGCGGCACGATGTGGCCCGCGTACGTGTCCACCTCGCCCTCCTTCAGCTGCTTCGCCAGCGGGCGGTCAAACAGAAGCCGCGTCATCTCCTCCGCCTCACGCGCGCGGCGCTCCGAGTTGCGCAGGAGGTGCTGGCTGCTCCAGCGGTGCGCCTTGCGGAACGGGTCCTCGCGGTCAGGGAGGAAGAGCGGCCCGGTGTGGTCCCAGACTTTGCCCTGCGAGCCGACCGCCGCGTCGACTGTCGCCTCGTCCCCGGTGAAGCCGACGCCATCCTCGTAGCCGACGTAGATGTCCTGCAGCGTCGTCACGTAGCCCGGGTCCCGCTCACCGAGCTGCTCCCATAGGGCATCGGGTAGTGGCAGGAGCGTCACGTCGTCGGAGCCGAGGCCGCGCACCGCCTTCATCAACTCCGACAGCGCCACATTCGCGTAGCAGCCCCGCTCTAGCGCGAAGCGCAGCGTCAGCACGCTGGCCACCTCGTCGTACTCGTACGACAGCTGGAGCGGCTTGCGGATTATGGGCCGCGGCGGCTCGCGGAAGTCCCGCAGCCCGGCCCGCGAGTGCTGCGCCCGCCAGTCGAGGCCGTACTTGTCGCAGATCTGCTCGTAGTACGCGCCGACGACGTTCTCTGGCAGGCGGATGCCGTCGAAGGAGAAGCCAGGGTGCACGACGTCATCGATGGTGTAGCGAGATCGGTTCTCGGCCGTGACGCGCTGGCCGAACGTCTGGAACCAGTCCTGGCGGTCCTCGACGCTGGTGGAGAGCTGCCGGATCGCGGCGGGCGCAACCAGGTCGCCGTCCAGCACCTGCGTGCCGCCGCAGTGGTGCAGCCGGAGCGTCAGCGCCTGGTTCCACAGGAAGCTGGACAGCCGCTGCGCCGTCAGCCGCCGCCCCTGCTCGTCGAGGTCAAAGTACGCGTCGCGCAGCTGGGCACAGATGAGCTCCTCCACGGTGCTGAAGGGTTGGCCATCGGCGTGGGTCAGGACGTCGCTCAGAGACGGGCAGGTCAGGAATGGCGCCACGTCGAGGTCCGTCGGCTCCACAGCGATGCGGCGCAGTCGACGCACCACGCAGCGGCGGTACTGGTCCTGTGCGGGGTGCGGGTACTTCTTAGGCCGCTGCAGCAGGTCCCGCAGCGTGCGGTCAGTGGCGGTGTAATTGAGGAATAGAAAGGCAAACGCCAGCCAGTTGTGCCGCAGCAGCGCCAACGCGGCGTCCTGCCGCCCGCCAAACCACGAGAAGCGCTGGCAGCCGTAGTAGTTGGGGAAGCCGTGCTCCGCAAAGGCAGCCACGGCGTCGGCCAGCGCCGCACGAGGCACGGCGACGTCGCGCAGCACGACGCAAAAGTGGTTGCCAAACAGGTCGCCCGGCACGAGCGGTGCGGACTCGTAGGAGAAGTTGGACAGCGTCATGCGCAGGCCCTTACGTCGGAAGCGGCGATTCGCCGCGAGCGCGGACGCCGGCGAGACATTCTTGAGACGCACGCGCTGCACTGTGTCGCCGACGAAGTCCTTGATGCCGGCCACGCTGATGCTACGCGGGTGGACGCGGAGGGTCTGGGCGATGTGTGCCAGTGCGTGCCCGTGCGCCAGGTGCTGCTTGTGCAGCGTGCACTGGAGGTAGTGAACGCCAGTGCCCTCAAGCTCGGTGTTCGTGCTGTCGTCTGGCGCCCCGTGGTCGGACTGGTCTGCGTCACCCCGGGTGGCACACTGCACCAGGGTTCCACACGCGGCGGCAGCAGCGCTCGGCAGCGCGTTTGCCGGCGCAGACATCGCCGCTCCGTCAGGCGCGGGAGGGGGCAGCGAGGACGCGTCGGCCACGAGGTGGGCGTCACTCGAACTGCGCGCCTCATACTGTCCACGCGGATGACCTTCTGTGGTGTCGCCGGGAGGGTTCGGCGGCCCGGTCGCGTGGCGCTGCGCTTCGCGTTGCAGGGCGTGTGCCACGGCAGCACGGTCCCTCGGCAACACCGCCTCCTCCTGCAGCTCCCGGACGCGCGCGCGCACATCAACCTGAAAGAAGAACGGTGAAGGCGGTTCGGCGGCGCCGTCGGCAGCAGCTGCAGCTCCCTCCTCCACGACTTCCTCATCGCGCTCCCGCTGCATGAGTGTCCCAGGCAGCCGCGGGATGCTGTAGTTGTAGTTGCGAGACACAGCCACGGCGCCGTGCCGGCGCAGGCCAGCCGCCTCAGCATCCTCCTGCCCCTCCACCACGTCGCAGCCCGAGTGCGTCATCATCTCCGTGACGTGGAAGTCCTGCCAGCGCTGGCGGAAGAGTCCGTCGAAGCCGCGGACGTGTGGGCTCACGAACGCGCCCATGCCGAAGCGGCGCAGCACGGCAGCCTCGTCGGCGAAGAGCGCCGGCGGGTGCGAGAGAAGACGCTGCCACGCGGCGTCCTCGGCAGCCTCGAGCCTCTCCTGCCGCTCCTGCACGTGTGCTTCGCGCTGCCGCCACTGCCGGGCACGCGCCTCCACCACAGCGAGCGGGGTCGCGGGAGCGGGGTGCGTGCCAAGGGCCTCGCTGGCAGCGCCGTCGTCGGTGCCCGACCGTGCCGTCGACGCGTGGAAGAGCGGAGCGGCTGCAGTCGAGGCGGAGACCCACTTTGATGCCGCGGACGCGCCGGCCAAGGGCGCTCTGCCCGCCGCTCCAGTAGAGGACGACGCCACGGGAGAAACCGGTGTGTGCACGGACGCGCGCGCCGGCACTGCCGACGCGTTCAGCGCGCTGAGCTTCGCCTTGGCCGCCTTCAGCCGCGTTGCGGGACGTGGCGCCGGCAAGGGTGAAGGGGCGGTGTGCGGTGGCGAGGGGGTCGGAGAAACCGTCGCGTTCGTCGCTGGGGGAGCACTGGCCCCAGCCTGACCCGCCGTCCGTGGGTAGCGGCCGAGCAAGTAGACGAGTGTGTCGATGCGCTCGACTGCCTCCTGCGTGGGCCACTCGCGCCACCACTCGCGTCGACGATGCGCGGTGGCTTCTACTTCGCGCTGGGGCACCACCGCGTGCGTGGGTGCGGCGCGCTCACAAACGCGTCGCGCGCGTGCACCCTTGGCGCACTGCCATGACGGCGCGGAATGGCCGAGGCGCCGCATCGCGCGCAGAAGGAAGAGAACTTTGTGCCCCTTCACTAGATTTCGCGTGGACTTTAACTCCCAATCACCGTCTGTGTATGTGTGTGTGTGTATGTGTATCGCGCGTGGGAGCGGAGAACTCTTGTGCGCTGCGCCTTCGCACGGGACAGTCGGGCTCCGGTTGGTCGAACGGGCAGACTGCAGCCAACCCTCCCCTTCCACCACACATCCAAATTCGGGAGCGTGGGACGAAGAGAACACAGAGTGCCGTGGGCGAAGGAGGGAGCGGGGGTGGGCAAGAACACGTGCAGCGTGAAGAGACATGGGGGACTGGGAAAGCCGTGCTGGGCGTGCGTCAGGATCCGGGCGGGAGAATGCAGACGCAACTGCGCAACTGTCGCATCAATGTTGGCGGACAGTGCAGCTGCCGGCGTCACGGCTCCGCCCTTCCTCCACCCCTGTTTTCGTTTGTCGACTCTGCTGTGTCCCTCGCTCACGACACGTCGGCGTGTTGCGTGCGTGCAAGTCTGCCGCGCGCCACACGCAGCAGCGACCCTGCGAGCCCTGTCGCTCACCCTTTTTGTTGTTGTTCTTTTGTATGCTGCTTACGTACAGCCGTGCTCGGCGGGTGCCACGCGACGCCCCTCCCCGCCCCCCGCACACACGCCAGTCGAGTCACACAAGGGAGGGAAAGGGCACTCCTGCTTTGATGGACATGCCGCAGGTGCGCGGCACCGCAGCGCGCGCAGCTCAAGTGGGCCCACGCACCGGGAAACAGTCTCCGCCCAGCCAGCCCCAGTTCTCGCTCGCGCAGACCCAGCACCCGAAGCAACCTCGCAACAGGAATGAAGTGAGCGCGGGAGAGCTGCGGTGTAGGAAAGTGCGCGGCGGGGGAGGAAGGGCTACGTGCCGTCCTGATGCCGCATTCAATGCAGGCCGCTCATCGGTGCGACGCGGTGAGGGTTCCATACGTCAGCGCGTACGGGTTGGTGCGCATGCGGCTGCCGCGCGCACCACCAGCGCCGCCACCGCCACTCATGGCGCCGGCCGCACCGCTCGCCGTGGCACTGTTGCTGACACCACCGCCGGGGTTGCCGCTGCCCCCACCCACCGTGCCACGGGGACGCGGCCCACTGCCCGCAGTGCTGCCCCCGCCTGCGCTGGATGCCGGCCGTGGTGAGGAGGCCGCCAGCGCCAGCGCCGCCGACCCCGCGCCGCCGCCTGGCGTCACCGCCGAGGCCACGACGGGCGCCACCGACAGCGGCATCGGCCCCGAATTCTGCGCGGCCGAGGCACGGCGCTGCAGCAGTTCAATTTCGAGGCAGCGCTGCCGCTCCACGTAGTTGAGGATGTCGATGTCGACAATACCGTCACTCATCACCTCGTCCACGTAGAAGGGCTTCGTGGCCCAGAAAGAAACTTCCCGTGCGGTGGGCCGCGCCGCCTGCTGCGCTGCGTCGGCGCCCAATGCCGCAGCCACGGCGCTGCTCGCGAAGTCCGACGGAAGCAGCGCGCCAGCGGTTGCCGTGGTGCCCGTGACCCCGGCTGCGTCGCCGCCCCGACTCCACGCCGCCGCTGCCGCAGCTGCCACGCCGGCAGGCACGTCGACCACCTCCTGTGCCAGCACGTGCGCCGGCCCGCTGTACCGGATCGTCGTCAGGCCGCCCTCGCTCGCGTACACCTCATTTGCCGCGCAGTACTCGATCCAGCGCACGAGCACGCTGATGTCCTCGGCGGAGTTGTCGGCCGCCGTGAACTTGCTGGGCAGCTCCGAGCAGTGGTGCTGCGGCACCTCGAGCAGCGGCACGAGGTGAAAACAGCGACGGCAGCCCACGTAGCGGCACGCCCCGATGAGCCGCCACCCCCACCGCTCCAACTCGGCCGGCGACGACGACGAGGCGGCAGCGGTGGCCTGCGGCGGCGGCGTTGCTCCGCTGGCGGCGGCGGCAGCAGCAGCGGCGGTACTCACCGACGCGGTGCTCGTGCGTACCGTGGGTGCCGCCGTCTGATCCCTCATCGCCGGTGCGGCCTCCGTGACCACGGGCATGGCATGGCGGGATGCAGCGTGGCTCGCGAAGAGCTCGCCACGTGAGCCAACGCACCGCGTCATGGCGGTGCGCTGTCTGCCTGTCCCGTCGGCCGCAGTGGTCTGCCCCTCCACTGTCTGGGCCGGGCACTCGGGGGCAGAGAACTGCGAGGTGCGCTGCAGCCGCTGCAACTCGGCTTCGTCGAAGAGGCCGGCGCACAGGCGGCACCAGCGCAGGCCACACGCAGACGAGAGCACCAGCGTGCCGTCGCGCGTCCGCACCGGCGGTGCCATCGCCTCTGTCGCTTCCACTTCCCCCAGCCCAATCACCTTCCCGGCGTAGTGCTGGAGCAGCGAGGCGACGAAGGCGCGGTTGGGGTGGGCGGGCTCACGCAGCTCGTGCAGGCGGAGCAGGGCCGCGGCGAGCTCGGTGTCGCGCACCATGTGACTCAGCCGCAGCACCAGATGCGTCGGCAGGTTCGTCAGGTCGAAGGTGGAGGCCACGAGGTCTGGCAGGTGCTGACTGAGGTACCCCAGCGCGTCGTCGCACAGGTCCGGCATCTGCAGAAAGCTGGAGGAGAGGCAGACACTCACGACGTTGGAGCGTGTGAGCGCGGGCGACTTCCCGCTCATCCACTCCACGAGCCACTGGAAAGTTGTGTGGTCGCACCGGGCACGCAGCGTCAGCGGTGCCCCAGGCGGCACAGCCGCTTCGGCGGAGGCGGAGGCAGACGTGAAGGCCTGCGACGGAGCCGGCTTCGCCTCGTTGAGTTGGCGCTGGATCAGCGGCTCGAAGAAGCGCATGTGTGTCCGGAGCGGCGTCAGGGGGCAGACGAACACGCGATCGGCCTGCGTCGCGGGGTCCTGCACGGTGATCTCCACCGTGCTCGGTGACCCGGAGAAGGCGCCAGCCAAGGTCATGATGGCGCAAATGATGTTTGGGAGTGTGTTTAGTTCTCTGTGTGGGTGTGTGTTCGTGGGAAAAAAAAAGGCAGCGGTGTGTGTATTTCGCGCGCGTTCTTGCTGTTGTTGTTTTCCTTTTCTGGACAAACACGAGTCTCCAAACTGCCCACTATGCTACGGCCAGCCCGTACACGGATCCCGCCTTCTCGCTGCGACGCTGCTACAAGTGACTCTGCCCGGGCTCTCGAAGGACGGGGGCCGAGAAGTGCATTCAACGCAGAGGAGTGGCACAGAGATGGTTGAAAGCGGGGGAAAGCGCAGTGAAGATGATGGAAAAGGGAGTGTTGCGTCAGAGGCACAAGCGAAGGAGGTGCACACAGGTGCTACCTTGGCGAGATGCAGAGGCGTTACATCCACACACAGCTCAAGCTGTGAATGTCGAGTCAGAGGAGGTAAGCACAACACCTAGACCTCACGTGCGTGACATGGGTACCGCGGCACCCGGCACCAAGAACCGTTCTCAACGGTTCATTCTCGTCATCTTTTAGTGCGACTTTCCAGTCTGGGCCGTCGCATGAGGCCGTCACCACCGTCACTTCTCGGCCCGCATACGAGCCCTCTCCCCCCCCCTCCTCTTCACAGCAGCACACAAACAAATCGCCGCAAGCAGATGCCAGCGCTTGGCTCGCAGCCTCACCCTTCATAGTTCGACTTTGCCTTGTCACGACTTGAGGTGATGGAGGTACAGCGGCTTGTTCAGGGTCTTGCCGCTGCGGCCAGCGTACTCGGGATGCGGCAGCACGCTGAAGTCCCCGGCGGTGAAGAGCGCCGCAGCCGCGCCGCCGGCACCCTCCGTCGATGTATGGCGCCCGCTGCTTCCGCTGCTGGTGTTGAAAGTCGGCAGCTGAGTGCTGTGTACGTAATAGGCGGTGTAACGACCCTTCCCGTACCCGGCGGCGATGGCAGCGGCCTCCTCCAATGCGCCGGCACTGGAAGCTGTGTTCAAGGTGGTTGCAGCGGCAGCGCCAGGGCTCGCTGACGCAGGCATGCTGGCCATGACGCTGCGAGCAAGCAGGCTGAACACCTTGCAACACCGAGGCTGCGGAGTGGCCGACGCCGCCAAGGACGGTTTCTCGAGGGCAGCTCGCGGACTGGGTGTGTGTGTGTGTGCGTTTGTGTGCGTGTGTACTTGTGAGCCAACGAGGCGTGCACGGGTAGTTTGGTGGACGCGCTCCTGCGATCGGTTTGTTTTGGCCTGGAGGAAGCGGAGGAAAAAAGGAAGACGCGAATGAGCAGCGTCAGCAGCAGAACACAACAGGATGTCAGTGGTGGAGAAGTGCGGCGACGCATCTTGGTGGTTCCTTTGAAGACGGAAGACGCCGACCCTACCCCCCCCCCACCCACCCACTCACACAAGGTTCGACCGCCCGGTAGCGAGTGCATGCGTGGGAAGGAGGGGAGGGGAGGCTCCTGTAGTATTCCCGCTGCACCAGACAACGCGTTCGAAAAAAAAAGAGTGCCTCGCTTTTGCAGCTGTTGACGTTCAACCGGTCGCCATAATCGCTACACACGAGCATCCACAATGCGCACTTCAGGATGAAGTCGATCCGGGCCCCGCTTGTGAGTGTCCTTTGTCAAGCAGTCTCGATGGGTGGTACGTGTTGTTTGTTTGTTTCTTTGTTTGTTGTCCCTTTGGGGCGGTTTAGTTTGGTTCGCTTCTTACTGCGGCGCGGATTACGAATGGCGTGGCACTGTTTTGGTGCCGCTTCACTGGTTTCGTGTGTTGGCGCTTACGTCGGCGTGGTGGCACGGCCAACATCAACACAGCCGTTTAGCTTTTTTGTTGTTTTGGGGTTTGCACCGTCCGTTCAGCGTCTCCTCCGCGTTTCTTTGTGTCGACCACCCCGTGCGACGGGTCCCTTGCAGCCTTACTCGTCGACACCCGCAGTGAAGGACCGGGGCGGCGCGGCGGGGGGGGTGAGAGGGGTGATGTCGAGCTCCCCCCTTCCCCCACAAGGTGCGTCGAGAGAGGAGAGCACAAGGTCGGGGGAGGGGGGGAGCGCCATCACGGGGTGCGCTGAAAACGGCTCAGATGTCAACATGAGAGAAAGAGAGGCGGTAGGGGGCACTCGCGCGGATAAAGATGGCATTCACGGCACACGACAGTGCACAAGAAGAAGGGGTGGGGGAAATAGGTGAAGCAGAAATATGGGGGGGAGCGAAGTGAAAAGCGAGGAGGAGGGGCGAGTGTCGTTGTGCGTGTGCGTCGGAGTCGCGCTTCCACAAACGCTGCTTTAACTCGTCGCTAGGCGGGCGGCTCTTTCGCCTCACTTATCCCCTTCACGGTCTTTTCTTCTTTTCTTCGCATGTGGGCTGCACACACACACACACACACACACACACACACACACGCACACTCAAACACACGAATTGAGCCACTCAATAGAATTACAATAAAGCGGCATCGCAGCCGAGGTACAACACAAAGCGAGAATCAAAAGGCAACGCAGAAAGTCAAAAAACCAAAGGAGAGAGAGAGGGGGGGGGAAGCGCACAGACACACACGGGAGCAACACACACACAAAATGGGCCAGGGATGCGGGGAAGCAAGAAGGCAGAACGGGATCGGGAGCACAAGCACACGAAGGCAACGGGCAAGGAACACAAGGGTGCAGAATAGAGTGGGGAGTGGCGGAAACCCCCCCGAAACACACCAAAAAAGGGCACACACAAACACAAAAAGGAGCTGGGAGAAGCATCGGCAGCAAACGCACGGCATCCAGGATAGAGGAGTAGGCAGAAAGGGGGAGAAGCAAGGGTGCGGTGGGCGGCTCGTGAGGGTCGGCGCGCCTCGGACGCCAAAGCGTGCAGTTCGAAAGGAGCGCCACGGCACGTCGGCGTCGAGCGAGGTCCGTCGTCTCTGCCTTTCCTTCTCTGTCGTGTTTCCAATTTGTTTTTTTTTTCTTGGTGGTAGTGGTGTGGGGGCGGAGGGGAGAAACGAGGTGGCTGTCACACCATGCAGGCCTGGGCCCACCAAGCAGGGAGAGCAGTGGGCAAGCGGAAGGGCGCCGCGCATTTAATTGGGGGAGGGAGGGGGAAGCAGAGAAAGCGACCCTGGGGGAGCGAAGGAAAGAAGGCACGAGGAGCACACGGACAAGGGAGGCGACGAGGTCGCTGCTTGATGTGCGTAAGCGTGTGTGTGTGTGTGTGTGTGTGCCAAAGGGGCGACACGCATGGAGACGGGCGGCTAAGGCGCGTTAGGAGAACAACACAGAAGAGACGGCGGCACACGTGCTGGTGAGCCGCAAGAGCAGCGCAAGCCAGCGACAGTGCACTTGGAGAAGACGACAGTATGACGAAGAAGGGAGACGGGAGGGCCGCAACAGCAGTGATGGTAGTGAAAAAGAAGCGGAAAAAGAGGCACACAGAAGTAGTTCGGTCGGGTGAGATGGAAAGGCGGGGAGAGGAGTGGGAGAGAGGGGAGGAGGGTAAGCTTCGGACCTCTGCGGAAACGGGGAGAACAAAAAAAAAAAAAGCGAGAACCTCTGCCACGCGCCGGTGAGTGAGGGGGGCATCACGTCCAAGCTCTACTGGTGGCGGAGAGAGAGAGAGACGACGCGCACGGCAACACCGAAGACGACGCGGGGGGGGGGACAGAAGCGAAGAAAGGAGGCCAACGAGGAATGCGCTACACGGCACGCACGCAGAGTGTAGCTCGAAAGAAGAGGGAGGGGGAAGGGTCGGTTAAAGGGAGAAGAAGACAGCGCAACACAAGAAGAGGGGAAGAGGGGGATCGACGCTGTTTGCGCGGTCCTCTGGTCCTGCGCTTCCTGGAAAGTGGAAAGACAACGGCAGGTGCTTGACGAGGTGCGTGTGCATGTGTGTGTGTGTGTGTGCTGGTGTGGCCTCACCTTTGAGTTCGCACGTCCAGTGAAGCTGCGGATACCGTTACTCCAAGAGAGGAGAGAGAGAGAGTCGGCGAAACACAACAGGACCGGGACAGCATGTAGATACTCCAGCGGGAGGCTACGAGCACTGCACAAACACACACACAAGCAGAAAGACCGAGAAACACTCCCCCCCCCCTTCGACACCTTCATACATACCAAAACAGAAACCTAGGTGCATATGCAGAGAGACGGGTGGGAGGCACTGCCCTAACAAGGCCTCAACGCATCGTACACACACACACGGCAAGCGGTGAAAAAAAAAAGCGGCTTTACATAACGCAGATGCAAAGACAACAACGAGACAAAGAGGAAAACTGTCGCCGCTTCACCAGCCACCAAAACGCTCCCACTCCAACAACAACAACAAACGACGGGGGAAAACAAAGGAAAGGAAACACAACGAAAGGAGATGAGCACCGACGAACAATGGGGGGCGGGGGGAAAAGACATCAACACGCCACACGACAAGGACAGCAGCGGGTCACAAACACACATACACACACACACATCTAAACTCATACGTAGCGCGCCGCGGCAAGGCACCAATACCACGGAGAGAGATCACATGGCAGACCTCGCTCGCAGCGGCGTGTGTGTGTCTGTGGGGGGGGGGCGCAGTGGATAACGGGATGGGGAGCGAAGAATGGGTGAGGCTGAAGCACCGAACACTGAGGCTAAAGTGCAGCAGCAGAAGTAGCAGCAGCAACACGCGAGTATGACAGCAGAGGGCTGCGGGGACCCCACCGCACAGCTCTGCCCGCCCCCCCCCCTCCCCCCCGACTTCCACAAACAATGTGTGAAGCTGCTGAAAAGGGAAGTGAGTTTAGCGAACGCGAGAGAGGCGTCACCCCTTGTCATGGCACACTAGACGGGAAACCCGAAAAAGGAGAAGCGAGACCAACGCACACAGGCACACACAGGCACACACAAACATACACGCATACGTGAAACGTAGAACACCCGGTGCAGAAAACGGGGGAGGGGAGGGAACGAAAGTGAAGGGGGGGGGGTGCCGAGGTGAGAGCCGTGGGGGCACCGTGCACGTCGCACTCGTACACAGCCGCCACTTGACCACCCGAAACGCGATGGGCGAAGAGGGAAAACGAGAAGAAAAAGAAGAAGAAAAAGGGTGAACACAAGATCAATCCAAGGAAGATCACGGGGACACGCACGTAGCGAAGCGGCACAGACAGCACAAGTCAACAACAAATACAGAACTGGTAAAAAAAAAAAGCGGTACAACGTGCGAACGCAGCATCCCGAGTCCGTCCGCTACGCACCCGCTACTTCAGCGGCCGGCGCAGACATCGAGTGAAGTGAAGGGAGAGAAAAGAAAACGCTACTGCGCGGCTGTCAGAAGCAGCTGTGGCACACACGCACACAAACACAGACACACATGCACACACGTACACGCAACAGGTAACTGTACAAGAAGCCTAAGGAGTGCGCAGGAGGAGGGCTACGCGGCGCGCGACACGCCACGCCAGTCCCACCTGTACTTGTTCGAGCCCACCGAGCTCTTGGCGCTGTTGACCGACTCGCCCTGGTGTGGCGTGTGCATGTCGCTGCCGTGCATCATCGACGTGACAGCCGCCGCACCCGTGGGGGAGGAGTCCAACCCAGGCATCTGCAGCCCATGAACTCGCGGCACAATGGCAACTGGGGCTGTCTTGGACATCGCCGGGCCGCCGTAGGGCAGCGGTGAGTGCTGCACAGGAAACTGCTGACCACCTTTTCCAGCCGCCGCGGCCGCAGCAGCGCCCCCGGCGTCGTCGAGCTGCTCCAGCAGCGGCGGGGGACGCACGGAGTCCTTGCGCCGCATCTGCGAGGACGACGCGGACCCTGTCGACGTGACGCTGCATGCTGCCATGCTCGCCTGCTCCCCCGCGCCTGGCCGACCCGAGGCGGCGACTGGCTGGTAGGGCTCGTGGTGGCGTGAGGCGTGCAGCAGCGACGTGTTGCCCGGGTGCTTGGGTGAGCTGAAGGAGCCGCCGGCAAACGTCACCGAGGCCCCGCGCATCGAGGACGGCTGCGCGGCGCTCGAGGTCGTCCACCGGGGCGAGCCGACGCTCTCCGACAGCGGGCCCACCAGCGCGGCCTGCCCCGCCGTCTGGCGGCGGGGGTCACTGCTGCCCACGCGTGGCGACGAGTGCGAGTTCGACAGCCGCGCCTCATCCACGCGCAGCAGCGAGCGGCTCTGCTCCACCGAGGTCGGTGAGTGCCCGCCGTGGTGCATCGACTCCTCGCCGCTGCTGGTGTCCCACGCGCCGGGGATGCGCACCGGCATCGAGCCGTGCGCCGGCGGCGGCTCGCGCGAGGCCATGAAGCGCAGCGGCGTACTGCGGAGGCTGGAGCCCTGATGATGCGGCGTCCCCACCGCCGGGCCGCTGCCAAAGCTCCGCGATGACCCAAGCGCGCTGCGGGGGCCGCGCCGCTGCTTCACCGTGACGTTCACGGTCGGCGCGCCGCCCTCCTCGGGTAGCCCGATCCAGCACGCGCTGGCCGCCGTGGAGTGCAGCGGGTGCTGCTGCTGGTTCGGGGACTGCAGCTGGCGGAACACCAGGCTCGTGGAGTTGCTGGAGCCGGAGCTGCCGTTGCCGAATCTCGGCACGAACTCAGGGTACGACGTCGGCGTCCCTAACTCGCCGGAGAAGAGCGGCGTGAGCCCCGCGGCAGCCGCGAACGCAGCTCTGGAGGGGACGGGAATGGCGAAGCGGGAGAGCTGGTGCGTGGGCACCGAGGAGCCCTGGTGGGGGTGGTGGCTGCGCGAGCTTCCCGCCGCCGCCGTCTGGCGCGGCACCGAGATGTTCACGGGGGCCGGTGTGGCCGGTGTGATGGGCGCCGGGTCCGCGGGGGCAAGCGACACGCGCACAGAGGCGCATCGCGGCTCGTCTGTGCGCTGGCGCTTTGTCTTCGCGCCGTCCTCCGGCGCCGCCGCTGGCGTCGCGCCGAGGCTCTCCTTCCCGGAGGGGGACGTGTTGACGGCAGACACCTGATCCGGCGTGGAGACGAACCCGGTGTGCACGCCGTAGAGGGCCAGCGAGTCGGGCCCCGACCCGCGCGCACGGTCCCCGCCGCTGCTGCCGCTCTTGGCTGGCTCGCTCGAGCCCCCCGAGGCGTGGGAGAAGGCGCCGGCGAGGGCGTTGGGGTCGTAGGAGCTGTGCAGGCCGGCGGTCACCACCGTCGGGAGCACGACCGCGACGGAGGAGGAGCGGTTCGCCACCGCGGCGTCGTTGGCGGCGTTCGCCTGCGTGGGCGATGTCCCGTCGGGGCCCGGGTGCGGCCGCTTGACGTGGTTGCGGTAGGCCTTCTCCACCTCCGCCCCGGACTGGACCCACTTCTTCAGAAACTCCGGCGTCGTGCCGTAGTAGACGACCTGCCCCGCGCACGGTTCGCGCCAGATGACGAGGCCCACCGAGAGCCCCTCTGGCAGACCCCCGTCGCGGTTCAGCAGCCAGTGCGAGTCCGTCGGCGGGGCTCGGCGCGACGCCTGGCACGCCTGCCTGCAGAGGGACAGCAGCACGTCCTCGGCAAACTCGTTGGGAGAGACGACCCACCGGGCCGGGCCGACCGCGGCGTGGCCAGACGGCGTGTGCGGCGACACACAGCGCAGCACCGTGCCGCCCGGCACGCGCCCCCACCCGTCTCCGCCGTCTTGCATCCAGTGCTGGCCAGGCGCGGCCGCAGCGGCGGTGAAGGGCGCTCCGTGAAGTTCAACGTAGGCCTCCTGCGGCGGAATCCAGACGTCGCCGACGCGCGGCACGGACGCCGGCGGCCGCGGCTCCTCCTCAGAGAAGGAGAGAACGCCGTCGAGTGGGTTCTCGACGAGGTTGCGCTGCGCCAGCTCCTGCCGCAGCTTTGCCGCCTCCCCGCCGATCAGCTGATCAAAGCTGTGGTAGTAGAAGCACGAGGCCCACATCAGCACGCGCCCCATCGCATCCGCCGCGACGCTGCCGCGCAGCTCGTCGTCCTGCACGACCGTCTGGATTTGAAACTTGAGACGGTCGCCATGGTGCGCCGACCCGCCGTCGTGCGTGAGGGCGATGTCTGGCACACTGACAACCCCTGCACCACCCGCCTTGCGCTGTGCCCCCGCGCAGGCCTTGTCCGCCACCGCAGAGTTCGAACCGTAGCTGCGCTGCGGGGTCGCGTCGTCGCTGGCGGCTGAGTGTGCTGTGTTCAGGCTGCCATCCGTCGGCGTGCGGACGCGCGAGCCCTCCCTACTGGTGTTCGCCACCGCGCCGGCTGGCAGCGGCGTCGCCGCCGCGCGGGCGACCCCCTGGTCCATGCGGGCGCGCAGCTCGCGCAGGTAGCACAGCGCAGGGACGTCCGCGCGGTGCATCACGATTTCGATGGGACGGCGCAGCACCGGCTCCGTCGCGGCATCGGCGGCCGCGCCGGTGGAGGGTGGAGAGCAGCCGAGCCCGCCCAGCCGCGACCCAACGCCGCCGTGCGCCCCAGCGCCCTGCACCGGCGGCGTCATGAAGCGGCACTGCTGCTCGTACGCGCTGTCGTCGCCGGCAAGTGCGTACGGGTCCGCCGCATCTCGAGCGGCAGTGACGTAGTCCACCGCGTACGGGTCCGCGTAGGGGTCCTGGAAGTCGTGCAGGCCACCATGACCATTGCCACCATCAGCGCCGCCCCGCTGCCCGGCACCGCCGACGCCACCAAAGCGCAGGGCCGCCAGCGGGTCGGCATCGCGGCCGATGCCGCGACCGCCGCCCACCGCGCTGGACAACCCGTCCCGCTGGCCCAGCGCCGCAGCGGGGTGGCTGCCGGCGGCCTTCACCATACGCGATGTGGCGGTGGTGGCGTGCTCCAGCCCGGCGGGGAGGACACCGATGGCCTGCATCTGCGTAATATATGTGTGCGCCGCCAGCAGCGTCACCTGCGCGCGGTGGTTACCGCCGGCGCTCTTGGAGAGAAAGATGGTCAGGCACATGGGCAGCTTCGCCGCCTGGCTGGGCTGCATCGACGGCGGGCAGAAGCGGGTGTCGCCGACGAAGCCGAATACGCGCACCCGCATGCTGTGGTGCGGCAGCCGCACCGTGTTCTCGATGGTCATGAAGGAGTTTGTGGAGCCGGAAGCGCCGGCCTTGTTCGGTCGGTTCGGCTTTCCATTCGCGCCACCCTTCCGTTTCCCGCCGCCGCTGCCGTTATTGTTCGCCGGCGACGCCGCACCCGCGCCGGCGACCGTGGCGGTGGCGTCGTAGACGAAGGCGACCGCGCACGGCACGGGCGAGACGACACGCCCGGCGCGGCTGAGGGCGATGAGCTCGTTGTCCGTCTCCATGAGACGCTGCTCGCTCAGGCTCATGTACCAGTTGTACATGTCCTTGTCCGACCCGATGTGGTCGCGCACCACCGTGTGCTCCGTTGCCGTGCTGCGCGCGTCGCGGTAGTAGTACGTCACGTTCGGCTCCCGCCGCACGTGCAGCAGCTGCTGGAAGAGCGGGGACGCGGAGCTGGGGAAGTAATCGGGGATCAGCGGTATCAGCACAATCTCCGGCTGCGATGGCGTCTGCGGTCCGGCCGACATGCTCCGGCTCCCGCCGCGGGACTCGGCGCTGCAGGAGCCGGAGCGGGTGGTGGCGGGGGTTGCGGCTCCATCGAACCGCGGGTCTCGCACAATGTGACGCACCAGCGTCTCCCGGCTTGGGGCCCCTCCCATGGCGCTGCGCCACCTGCCGTGTGGCTCTTTAGGGAGTGGGAGAGGAGGAGGTGCTTGGAAGAAAGGGGGGGGGCGGGAAGGGTGGCCAAGTGGGTGGAAGGCGCTGGCGGGGGGGATGGAAGAGGGGCGAGGGGGCAGGGAGCGCGGGCACACGCAGGCACACTACCGCTGGATGATAGTGCGAAGGCGTGTATGTGGAGCGCGCGGGGACGAAGGGTGCACCAACGGGCCGAGACCGAGTTCTGGAACAGGCGAAGGGAGAGAGGAAGGGGGGAAGAGAGAGAGAGAGAGCGGGAGTTGCAGAGCTGGTTTTCTGCGTCTGTGAAAGGTGTGGAGTGAGTGATTGTGTGTCTGTGAATATTGATGCTCCTCCGCCAGCCAGGAAGTATGAGGGTATAAGAGGGGGAGAAGGGAGAAAAGGGGGGTTCATATTATAATGGTGCATCTCGAGTCGGATGGTTTCACTGTTTCCTCCTCCTATCGACATGTTGTCGAGTATCAGTTACGCCTTCCGAGAAGGGAGCACGATTTAGCATAGGTATGTAATTTGTCTCGTTTTCCGGTGAGGGGGCTTCCTTATATATCACTTGCGACAATGCAAAGCTTGTCCGCCCTTCACCTTCACCGTCAACGCCTGTCCGCCGTGGCGGTCGAGATCGTCTCGGGGGATGGTGGGGTGGGACTCACTGTGCAGGAACGTAGAAGAAAAGAGCCAAAAGAGAAAAAAAAATGAAACCACCTCAGTGGTGTTGGTGTCACACGATCTATGTCGCAGCCTTGCCGTTTTTTTTTTGTTGTTGTATCAACTAGGCAAGTGTATACTAGCCTGGCTGGCTTCGGAGAGATGACAGAGAGGAGGGAAACCGGAGAGGAGAAATGGGGAGTGTCATCAACATTCACTATCCAAGACACACTTCATAGCAATATTTATTTGTGTATGTGTGTTCAAAAGAAAGCGAGCGACAGCAGAGTCGTCTGTGTGGATTTCTAGTGATGGGGAAAGAGGGGTTGAGTGGAGTGGAGTGAAGGTTGGAGAATGTCCCCCCCCCTTGCGCTCTCTTGGGGTTGCGAGAAATGCGCCACGAAAGAAAAGAAGCGAGAGAAGAGTTGGCGAGAGGTGAAGTGTGACAACGTGTGAAGTGAAACACAAAACGCAGAAAGGCGCCTTGTGGGCTTTCGGCATGTGCCGAGGCCGCGTCTCTGCAATCTTCAGCATACGGCCGTGCCGTCAGGCGTGAGGCGCATTGAAAGATAGTGCGCGTTCGAGAGCAGAAATCTCCAAAGCACTTTACTGGAGTGTGCTGCACATCGCACATGCAGGCGCACGTGTCTTGAAAAGTGCAGCCTCAACCTTTTTGCTACACCATCAGATGCGGCGGAAGTGGAGCACAACAAGGTTCTGCGTGTCGCGACACCACGCCGCACCTCTAAACTGATAACCGTAAGGAGCACGCGGAAAGATGAAGAACATGGGTCAGCAGTCGAGCAGAAAAGAACAGAAACACCAAACTAACCACAGGCGGAGCGCAGAGGAGCGCATTGCGCTGCGTCGCAGGGACGCTGAATCGCAGGGACGCTGAATGACTGATGCACCTGCTGTGGTGCGGCTCCTCTACAGATAGAACAGCCGAAGGAAACGCGATTCTCGGCGGACAGTGGGGGGCCTAGAAGCAAACTTCGCAGTCAGCACTGAAACCGTGAAAAGCATGTGTGGAAAGTGAAAGAGAACGAAGAAGAGACACAGGACGTGCGGCGATGTAGAGGTGAGTCGTGACTAGATCACACTTAGATTCCACCTGACGCCGGCCCGTGTGCACGCACGTGCACTTCTCCTTTCCATACGCTTTGTGTGAGGAGAATGCGGGAGGCGGTGGCGGTGCGCCAGCCGGTGCCCCGCAGCGGCCAAAAAAGAAAGAAGAAAATAGAAAACTCGGAGAGTAGCAACGAGGTCAGTCTTCGAGGGGGAGGGGAAAAGGAAAGAGCAACACATTGAGCGCTGTCGTCACGCAAGTACAGAAAAGCAGAACAAGTGTTCATCTGGCTCTCACGGAGAACCCACATCTGCGCGCATACGCACGCCGCCGTTGACTCCACGACAGCAAACGCGAACAAGCCATACTCTCACACTCTATGGCAGATCTCAGCTCCCTTTACACACAGTGTACAGCCCGATGCAGATCCACCAGCAGCGCAACTTCCAGCCCGCGTTGAGCACCGAACGACCTCACTTCCGGCCTGCTGCCGTGTTGTTGAGCAGTTCAGCGGGTACTCGAGTCAGCTCGCCTAGCTGAAGGAGGGGCTCTCTGCGTAGGTCGGCGGCGCATCTTGCAAGGCAGTCGCGGCGGTCGGGAAAGAGTCGTCGGGCACCGCGTCGACGTGCGTGGCGCCGCTGCTAAGAATGACTGGAGCTTCGACGCGGTGCTGCTCGTGAGACGGCGGCGGACGGGCAAAAACGCGGGCCGTGGCGGTGCCGAGGTGCGACATGTCGTCCGCGATTCGCTCAGACAGCGCCGCCAGCTTACTCGCCCACCACGTGTTCAGGGATATCATGGTCTCGATGTCAGCGCGGTCCAGTTCCGTCATCTCCGTCTCAAGCTTCTCCGACTCAGTCTTCTGCCGCCGAGCCGTAGAGCTGCTGCACTGCACACCGCCACGTTTCTCGACGCGTGACTTGTGCTTTGCACAGC
>JASAOO010003251.1:0-32192 GCA_030849075.1 Zelonia costaricensis | reverse complement strand
CCCTCCTGTCTCTACTCGAAGTCGCCGCGGTTCGCGCTTTGTCTTTCTTCCCTTTCCCTGCTTTCGTGTGCGTCGAGGATCGCACGCACTCTTGTCGCCACCCTCAGTCGCCTGTCGCGCTCTTCATTTTTGTCACAGCGCGCTGGCGTTCGCCTTTCGCTTCTCTCTCTTGTTTCTTTTCTCTCGTCCCCTGCTCCCTCCCTAGTGGGTCCTTTCCTTCCAGCTGTTTTCTCCGTCACCCTCCCCTGCACACCCCTCAGTCGATCGCCGTGTGCCGGCGCGGTGCGTCTCCCAACCCTTCCAACCTCGCTGTGTCCTGCGTGTACACGTCGTCCTCTTTTTTGTTTCGGTTCTGTGTTTGTCTGTGTCTCCTTCCCCTCCTCCCCACCGCCCTTCCCTCTCTCCAGTGTGCCCTCTGTGTGTCAACCTTACCCCACCCACCTCTTCTCCAAGGGCCCAACGTCGAACCCTGTGTGTGCACCCGTTCCCGATTTACGCCGTGCTTCGCTTTGTGTTGGCTTTCCGCACCCCCGATCGCAGCCGGCTCAGCGCGGCTGGTGGGCGTGGTCTGGCTGTTGAGAAGTCCGTCCCTGCTCGCATCACCCTTCGCGTGTTTCTTCTTCAGCTTGTTTGGTTTCTGTGCGAAGCCTTCATCTCCCGGTGTATCAAAGCGGGTTGCGCGCCTGACTTGCTTCTTGTGTGCTTGTCTGTGTCTGCGCGTGCGTGATTGCGCACGTTCACAAGCTTTCTGGCGCGGAACGGCTCTTGCCTGCAACGAGGCAGCAGCAGTGCCCGTGTCTGGCGCGTGTGCGTGCGTTCTGGTGTCTATTTGCCTTTATTTTGCCCATCGTGTGTTCTTTTTTTTTTTTTTTTGCAGCGTTCACTCCGGTGTTTTCATCTCCTCTGTCTCCCACTCTTCTCTCTCCATCACGTTGATTTTCGTGCTTTCTTTCTGGTGTACTTCTTGCTGCCTTTTTTTTTTCTTTCTCCTCCCTTGTGTGTGTGAGTGTGTGTTTGTGTGTGTGTCCCCATCCGCACAGCGCCTGAAACGCGTGTGGGTGAGCGATCCGTATCTCAAGGTGCACTGCCGGCGCCTTGAGCACACCGTTAAGCTCCTTTCCACACTTCTTCCCTTTTCTTTTGCTCTTCCCCTCCCTCCCCCTCCCCACCTACCCATTCGGCCACTCGTCGTCAAGTACTTCCTGACTGCGTGTGCGGTTTTTTTTGTGTGTGTGTGAGCCTGCGTACGTCCCTTCACCCGTTGTGAGAGTGTGTGTTGCAGCGTCGTTGTGTGCGTCTTCCGTCTCGCCCTTCACTTCGACGACAGTCCCGGCTCGTCTTTTTTTTGTGTGTGTGTGCGCTCGTGTGTGTGTGTGCGTTGCTGCTTTAAGTTGTCCTGCGCGCGCCTTCCTCGACGCTGTCTTGCAGGGCTCTCTGCACCACTCTTATCATCTTTGCCTGCCGTGTGTGTCCCGCTGTTCGCAGCCGACGTGTAGAAGCGACTCCCCTACGCAGCGTACCATCGCTTGGCCAATCTCGTTCCTTCTCCCACATGGCGTCGGAGGCACGTGACAGGGGCGCCGCCGCCACCGCCACGGCTCCGGTGCCGATGCAGCCGACCACCATCCGCGACCCCATCGACCCCCACCCGGGTCTCGCCAGTCCCATGTCCAACCTCGGCTCGTACCACCGCAGTCCACGCTCCGAAGAACTCAACCAAGCCCTCGCCGGTTCGCTGCCGTCCTCAGCCAGCACCTCCGCCGCCGTGGCCTTCGGAGCGAGCCTCCACACACACATGACAGGGGGCAAGGGCCAGGGCTCTGCGGCGCGCCACGGCCGCACGGCGCAAACCTGGAACAACTCCAGCAACCCGGCAAACCCAAAAACTCAGTCCCCGCCGCAGCCGCCGAGTGGACTGTGTCCCACGCCGCTGTCCCCGACGCCGCTCGGTGCTGGGGCGGGCAAGGCAGTCGCCGGCCTCTACACCCCGCTCCGCCTCGACTCCCAGCTTCTGGCCTCGCCCTGGCCCGGCGTTATCTACTCCGCCAGCGCGCAGCAGCTGCCGTCACCGACCCGCGCTGCCGGGATCAGTGCAGCCCTTGCGCAGGTGTCCTACTGGAACGCCGGCGCGAGCCCGCTGCCGTACCCGTGTGGGTCGCCGACGGCGTTTCACGGCGCAGGACACATCCTCTCCCCCTCGGCGCACTCCCTCCGCTTTGTGCAGTCGCAGCCGCCGAACGCGATCGACGGCGCCTCGCCGGTGCAGACGAGCTTCTCCAACCTTGGCCGCGAGACCAGCTTCCTGACCGCCTCCACGTCCGCCGCCTCGCCTATAAGCGCCACGGTGGGGCACTCCGCCATCCTCGACGCGCCGCTGCAGCTCTCGCTCGTGCCGCCGCCGTACCGCGATGAGCGGCCGCTCTTCAGCTTTGGCAGCTCCATCATGCAGTCCTCCCCGTACACCCCAACCCGGGCGTCGGCCAGCTCGCGGCACCGCTCCATCTACCACGACGCCATGATGGACCTCGCGCAGACGCGCGGCGAGGTCGGCAACCCGCTGACCCCCACGCCCATCGGCGTGGCCGCTTTTCGCGCCGGCGTCACGACCTTCAGTGCACCTGCCGCGATGAGCCGGACGGCCTCGGGTTGCGCGACGAGCGTGGGTGGGCACGAACCGGGGGTCGAGCGCCACAACGCCATCTCGAACGCCTCCCTCAGCCAGGCCAACGGGACCCGCACGCTCAGCAACGCGAACCTATACAACTCCGCCGGCAGCGAGGACGCCTCGGTCGGGAACACCGACATCGTCATCGGCATGGGCAATGTAGACTGGCACCGCCTCGACCGCCCCTCGCCGTCGAACGCGTCGCCCATGGAGCAGGCCGCCGGCCAGCGCAGCGAGCAGGCGTCAGCGCCGCCGAGCGGCCGCGCCGCGTACCTGGACAAGGACACGGCCATGGGCCACGTGAAGGACGTCGAGACAGAAGGCAACGACAACGAGGAGGGGGAAGAGGACGAGGAGGAGCAGGACATGGACGCGGTGCGGCAAACACGCAACAGCACCCCCGAGGCGCTCGCCTCCACCGAGCGCGGCTCGCAGGCGCCGTCTGCCGGGGTGTCCGCTGTGCCGACCTCCAGTGCAACCGAGGAGCCAGAACTGCTCTCGCACCCCGAGGGCGACGCGGCACGGCCACTGGCGCTGGAACACACAGCGCGACCGGACGGCGGCAACACCGGCCTCCTCTCGCTTTCCGTCTCGACACTCGCGTACAGCGACGTCGCGCTGCGCAACTCGGCGACGACGCCGACCGCATCAACACCGACTGCTGCCGCGCCCGCCGCTGCCACTGCGGCCGAGGCGAGTCGCTGCAGCCCGGCAGCGGACGTCGTCACGCCTGTAGTGAGCGCGCCGCTGCGCGAGAGCACCCGGCCGCTCACCCCTGCAGCGGCCGCCAGCGTCGGCGTTGCGGTCCCGGACTTTCGTCTTTTCATGCCCTCCCCGGTGGACCAGGGCGTGCACGTCTTTGGTGGCCTGCGGGACAGCGCGGTGCGCGCGAGCCCGTCGGAGCAGAGCACATCGACGCTCAGCCTCGTCCCCACCGCCATGGGGCTGTGGCAGGCATCGCCGCTCGTGGCGTCTGCGTGGCACTCGTCGAACCAGACGCCAACAGCGTCTCTGAGCACGGCGCACGGCCTGCAGGACCTTCTGGAGGTGCTTCGGCTGCTGCAGAGCGACATCGACAACGTGTACAGCAAGGTCTCGGTCAGCGAGCACGTGGTGCGGCGCTGGGTGAGCGGCACGCTCGGGCTGCTGCTGCAGCTAACGACGGAGCTGCGTCACAGCGCCGCCCTTGCCGCCGCCGTCCGCACCGCCTCATCGTCCTCGGCAACGCTGAACTCGCACGAGGCTTCTACGTCGGAGAGCCAGGCCGTGTATGCGCAGCTGCGGGATGACTTGACAGCGGCGGCCGCGTCCTGCGGTGCGGCGCTGCAGGCCACCGCCGACGCCATTCAGCGCGACCAAGAGAACCTTGAGCCGCTGCTGCTGACCGCCATGCTCGGCCGCAGCGCCACCGCGGCGCTGCTGAGCCGGCTCGAAAAGCCCTGCGTCACGTCGCGGGCTGCGAGCCACATCACGAGCACGAGTACCAACAACGTCATCACGACGCGGCCCGGGGCGGCGGTGGTTGCGGCGGCGGGAGCGAGCACGAGCCTCAACGGCAGCGTGCCACGACACGCTAGCGCCACCGTCGCACCGGCCGTCAGCACCCTCACGCCGGAGCGCATTGAGGAACTGATGGACAGCAAGACGCTCCGCGAGGAGCTCGACGTGCACTGGCCGCCCTTTGCGTCCGCCTACAACACGGAGGTGTTCCGCTACCTGTGTCTGCGCGCCGTGTACGTGCAGTGCAGCAGCAGTGCGGAGCACCCGAGCCGCCACACCTCCGGCGACGCCGCGGCAGCACCGAGCGTGGCCGTTCCGCTGTCGTCGCTCGTCACGGACTGGGTGGATGCACGGCTGACGCACTGGGACGAGCAGCAGGAGCGGGAGAAGCTGCGGGAGCAGGTCCACTCGGATGCGAAGCATGCGACGGTGACGCCAGACAGTGACGGCACCGACGCGGCGACGGCATTGCGGGAGGGCCTGTGCTGCTCGCTGCCCTCCTTTGAGCAGACCGCCGGGGCCCTCAGCAGCTTCCGCGACGGCGAGGGCTGGCGCTGGTGGTACACGCTCCTGAACAACGCCATGTCCTGCACCTTCCACATTCGCGAGAACGCCGGTCTCTACTCCCACGTGGAGGGGCAGCTGGCGGTGCCGAGCGACGCGGCCGCCGCCGCGCTGCACGACGCCATCGCGCGTCGCACCGTTGCGTTCGAGGAGGTGGAGGCGCAGCTGCAGGAGGTGGAGCAGCAGTTGTTCGCCATGGAAGAGCGCGGCAAGGCGCTACGCGTGGAGGTGCTGCAGTGCCTTCTGCGCCGCGTCTTCGTCCTCACCGTCGTCGCATCGGTGCACCGCGCGGTGGGGAAGGACGCGCCCGTCGCGGGTGCGCAGCTCGCCACGTACGTGCAGCTGCAGCGCAAGTCCCTCGAGGACGCCGAGGCGCAGCTCAGCGCTCACCACGCCGAGTGCAGCGGGCACCTTCGCCACCTTCACGCCTTTCTCGCGCTCTTCGCTAGCGCAGCGACGACGTCGGCGCCGCCCTCCGCGTCCGCCGCGGACAGGACCACCGTCACGAGCACGCTGCGGGCTTTCCTCGCGCAGCGCTCGTCGCCAACGGGTGCCCCACCGACCGTGGCGCTCGACGTGTCGTCAGAGGACATGGCGCAGCAATGGTCGTCGCCCATGGTGATGTCCCTGGTGGCCCTGCTCGCGCGGCCGCACTCGGAGGTGGAGCTGATGGAGCGCAGCGAAAGCAGCGGGACGGCCGCAGAGTACAGCGAAGGGGAGCAGGCGCGCGCCGCCGCGTCGCTGGTGCGCGATGTTTCGGCTCGGCTTGTATCCACGATTCAGAGCTTGTGCGTCCTCTTGCAGTCCGACGTGGACGCGGCTGAGGCGCACGCTAGTTACTTCACCTTGCCTGCAAAGCCGTCGTCGTCGTCAACGCGGGCGCTGCGCCGCCTGCAGACGTCCCTCGTCGAGGCCCACCACGCCACTCGCATGTGCCTGGCGTCGCTGCGGCTCGGCGAATAACAGAACAAACAGCACGAGTCGTGCGCGGCGGCCTGGGCAGCCGAAGAGCCCCCCACTCCCCCACTCCCCCACGTCCCGTCCCGTCCACTCTCGAAGGGCGCTCTGCTCGTGCATGGAAAGGAAGAAGAAATAGAAAGGAGAAGATGTTTGCTCTCTGCACCGGCGGCTGTCTGGATCGCTTGAGGTGGCGTCCTTGAGGGTGTCGTACATTGTGCACTGCGCTCCTCGTGGCAGGCAGTCTTTAGTATGTATGGCCTTTTCTCCGCGAGCTTCGTTTCTTGCTTGTGTTCACACGTACGTTTCCTCTCTGCGGCTCGATGTTGTATCTGCTGACTCGTGCCTCGCTTTTCCTCACGCCGCAGTCACTTGGCTTTGTGTCTCTGGCGACGGAGCTTCAGCTTGTTTGTGCAGGTGCGACTTTTGTGCACTCGTTGTGGCGTGTGTGTGCTTGTGCGTTTTGTGTGAATGTGTGTAATTGCATGCGTCTGAATGTGTATGTGTGTGTGTGCGTGTGTGTGTGTTGGCGTTCCATGTGGCCAGCGGTTTGCCTGTCTCCTCTGCCGCTGTCTTGAATCCCCATCGCCCCGTGCTCTCACTTCTCCGTCACCTTCTCTGACACCCTCCACCGTCTTGCGTCGCTGTTCTGTCTTTTCTCCGTCGCTGGTGTGTGTGTGTGTGTGTGTGCGAGTATGTTTGCGTGTGGCGAAGGTGCAATCCGTGAGCTGTGTTGATGCTCGCCACACCCGTGAAGCTCCTTCCTACCCCCCACTCACTCCCCTTTCCTACACGCTATTAACCTGTCTCCGTTGCATGTCGGTGCACTGAACATGGTCTTGCGCTTGCAGAGGGGCAAATGTCCTCTCACAAGAGTTGTGCTGCAGCTGCCACCCAGGGAGGGGGGGGGGGGCACGTGCAACGCGGCAAGGCGATGTGCTCCCATTGTGCTGCAACCGGTAAACAAACACGTGAAGAAAGCCGTGCTCGGTACCGTGCAGGAGTGCCGCGGTGACGTGCAACCGAACCACTTGAGTGTCAACCCCAACCCCACCCCCACCCCAGTGTGCCTACGAATGCGCAACACACACACAGACACAAGGGTGTGTCGGGTCTTGGCTTTGCCGCCGAGATGTGGGCAAGTCAACACCGGGAGTCGCTGCTGGATGGAAGGCTTGTGACGACAACCTGAAGGGAAGACTGGTGAAGCCCCACGGGTGCGAGTGTGGCACTTCGCCGGTTTCGGAAAGAAGAGAATGCAGCAACGCCGGCCCCCTTCCCCCTCCCTCGGCACTCTTTCTTCGCTTTGCTGATACTCCGACGTGGGCGGCTTGCGCGTCAACACCCGCTCTCTCTCTTCACCTTGGCCGCTTCCCTCTAACCTTCTCGCTCCGCCTCCCCCACCTTCTGTGCCGCTCCGTCTCTGCGACGCCGTGCGAGGTCCTCTCACAAGAGCCAGAATCTAGACCTCCCCTCCACCACCCACCCAGCCTCGCACATGTTCAGAGCCCAGCGCCCGGCGGACCGGCGGCGGCCGCTGCCCACCAAGGAAAGCACCGCTTCTGCTGCTTGGCAGAACGCCGGCAAGGCTGACCGGCGTGTGAAGCGGTGTCGCAGCCCCTGTGAGGACGAGCTGCGCTACAAGGAGCTGCAGGCGCGCGTGCAAGCGGTGAGGCGCGACATCAGCCAGCAGGAGGAGCAACTCGCGAAGCTGGAGGAGAGCATCATGGAGTTCTACTACACGCACACGGTGCGCTACGAACCACTGCTGACGCTGCCCGACGAGGACGCAACCGGCGCACCAGCCGCAGCCGATGCTGCCGCCGACGTGGCCAAAGGACCGTGGCTCGCGGAGCTCTTCCCGGAGCTGTGCGACAGCACGGCGCTCACGCGCCACCTCACCCCTGACGCCGTCGAAGCCTCTGTGCTGTGCGCGGCACCGGCCAAGACCCGCTACTACTACAACAGTGCCTTGATGCGGCTGTACCGCGAAGCGGCCATCCAGGAGCGAGACCTTGCCCGGAGCTGCGCCGCTGAAGAAGCGCGTGTCGCTGAAGTAGAGGCGACGGTGCAGCGCGAAGTCATCGAGGGCGTGCTCGCCGAGCAGATGCGCACCGAGCGAGACGAGCAAACCTCGCTGGACGCGCTTGTCGGCACACTCACGGCGCTTCAGTCGCAGTGCACCGCGGAGCGGGCTGCCTTGCAGGCCGTGGGGGAGCGGGTGGCGGATATGGAGAGGAGCAAGGCGGCGTGCCTGGCGCGCAAGACGGCGCTGGAGGCGAAGAAGCAGGAGCAGATGGACAACGCAGAGCGCATCAAGGAGGAAGTTGCAGCTTTTCGGTGCCGCGTGGAGGCCGCTGTCAACGACCTCGAGCAGCGCCGGAGGGTGAACCGCGACCTGGAGGCGGAGATCAGCCGGCGCCGTGCCGCCGCACGTAGTCGCCGGAAGAAGGACTGACCGCCTTGTGCCTCTCTACCGCATTCGCCAACGTTCTGCCCAGAGAGTGACTGCGCTGTCGCCGCCGTGTGTTCGTGCATGTGTGTGTGTGTGTGTGTGTGTGTGTGTGTCTTTCATATTGTGTTCTATCACCTAGATCTGCTTGTGCACGCCGTCACTCGCCCGTACATTGAAAACGGAAAACAGCAGCAACAGAGGCCACCTGACAATTAGCGATTATACTGAGACAGCGAGAGTGCGATGCGTATGCGGTGGATGCACTCCCTCGGCAACGGCAGAGTAGCTCGGAAAGAGGCCTCGTCTGGGGTTGCTCTGATGCGCGTGTGACGGGCGCTACACGTATGTGCCACCGACTTCCGACCCAACCCTTCTCCTCCTCTCGCATTTCTGTCTCCCTTTTGGATACGTCCCTCCCCACACGCATACACTAACACACCAACACACACCTCCCCCTTCCCCTCCCCGCGTGCCAGTTGTACAACGTGCGGCAGTTTCTCGTTTTCTTCCCCGTTTTGTCCGCGCGCGTGTGTGTGTGTGTGTGTGTGTGTGCGTCGCTGTGTCTTGTAAGAAGCCGCCGGCGTTCACACCTTCCCGACCTTCGCTTCCTGTCTTTTCGTTCTTGGGCGCAAATTTAAAAAACCCGCGCACCTACGGCGACAACGGGGAGACCGCGGCAGGAGACGGTGCGCACGGCCAGGCGAGACGACTTCCGCGATATCGAGAGCACCCCACAACGCCACGCCACCAGGGAGACGCAGACGCGGAACGAGACCGCAGAGCACCGCCTTTAGAAACAGAAACCAAAAAAGAGAGTCTGACAGCGGCAGTGTGCCACGTCAGACGTGGGAAAGCACCGCAGCCTGCGACATCGAAGCGGGGGGGAGGCTGCCGCGAGTGACGTGCTGTCAAGCACGTAGCCGCACTACAAGAGGCATAGAGCGCAAAAGGTGCAGCACCTCACGTGTGAGCCGCGTTGTCATCTTCTGCGGCGCTCCTAACCCGACATTCCACATTTGGGTGTGCATTTGTGTTTGTGTGTCCGTTCTGGTTGCTGATTTTTAACTGATTATTTGTTTTTCCTTTCACTGTAGCACACCTCCTTTTATTTGTGTGTGTGTGTGTGTTTGTGGGTGGAGGCGTGTGAGTCTAAAGCTGTGCTTTCTCTATCCCACGCTCTGGAACGCGGGACGTGCCATAGCAGCGGTCTCGTAAGGGTGTCACACTCCCGTATCATGTTCAGCGCTCCTGCCAGCGCGTCACAGCCGGCACCGGCCGCCGGGTCGGCTGGCTTTTCCTTCGGTTCCACCGCCGCGACGCTCGCGACGGCAGCAACGACAGCAGTGCCGCAGCAGACCAGCACAAGTGGTGCGCCAGCCGCGGTGAGCACCGGCGCTGCTGCCAGCACGTCTGCGCCCGCGCCGGCCGTACCGGCAGCTCCGACCTATGCGACGCTTCTCAGCAAGGCGTGCCGCGACGGCGTCGCCGGCGATGCCCTTGTCCAGGCGATCAAGAAGCGCTTTGCCGCGCCGATGGAGGTCACGGTGCCGACGGTCACCCCAACCGCGGCGGCATCAGGGGCGATGGCCGGTGCGCCTTCTGCAGTCACAACAGCGCTGCAGGCGGCGTCCTCGTGGCTGAGCGCCTCGACACCGCAAGCGGGCACCGCGTCGCCGACCTTCACGCTGGCGCGGTCGACGGAGCCACAGGTGCAGCAGGAGCGGCGCCGGCTGCAGGCAGAGCAGGCCAGCCAGCTCCTGCAGACGCTGCTGCTGTGTGACAGCGGCTACAACAACAGCGAGGCCCCGCCAGCCGACCACGCGGCGTCGTCGCAGTGGGCGGACGCGGGTGAGGCGGTGCAGGGCTTGCACGCGGCCGTCGCCGGTGTCGCCGTTGCGGCCGCCGGCAACCTCATCGCGTTTATGAAGACCACCATCACGGCGCACAACCAGACGGGCGACGGCGAGGCGACCGCGTCGAGCCTGTTCAGAGACAGCCGGGGCAGGCAGCCGAACGAGCACCCGATGCTGATTGCGGCGCAGTGTCTCTTCGTGCTCTCCCGCCACTTCCAGCTGTCCGCGAGTGTGGTCAAGGAGGCTCTGGAGCTGATGGACTCCCTGTATCTCCTGCTCAAGCTCTCCCTGCAACGCCGCGTCGTGGCCGTTTCGGCGTTTAGCGACGGCGCGGACACGGCCAGCCTCGGCACCCTCATGTGGCTGTGTGTCTTCTCGGTCGTGAACATGGTCGCGGTCTGGAAGCGGCTGCGCGGCGCGAGTGGGGCGCTGCAGCTGAACGAGCTGGTCCAGTCGAACGTGGCGACATCGATCGAGACCGCCGTCGCGGGGCTGCGCCGCAGGCTGCGGGAGAGCGTGCAGGCGTCGGCGTCGTCCAGTCTGGGAGCCCGGCTGTACCACAGCGGGGGCGCGGAGCCGCTTCTCGGGGGCGGCAGGGGCGTCACCGGCGCCATCCTGCGCGGGGCGGGCGGCAGCGGTGGCGGCAGTGCGGCGGGGACGGTGTTGTGCACGTGGCAGGTGCTCATGGACAGCTACCTCAGCATCCTGACGCTGGCCGAGGGCTGCCTGCTGCGAGCCAAGGACAGCGAGCTCGGCTACGACAAAGCGCTGGACGCCTTTCTGGGCGAGCGGCTGGCGCCTCTTGGGGCGTCGGCGGCAGCGGCAGCGGCCGCGCCGTTGTCCGGGTCTGCTGCCGCGTCCTCAGGCACGGCGATCGGCGTGACAGTGCACCGGGGCAAGGTGACGAAGCGCATGGTTGAGCTGGCACCCGTGCCGCGGACGCTTTCCATCCCCGTCGGTCTTGTTTACATCGCCCCGTACGAGATGATGTCGTACCTCTTCGACGAGATGCTCCCCCTCATCCGGCACCTCTCCGAGCTCGAGGTGGCGACGCATCGGCGCTACGGCGAGCAGCTGGAGGAGCTGCCGCGGCTGCCGTCGTTTGGCCGTGCTGACGGCGGAACTGCAGGCGCGTCGCGTGCCAGCACCGGCGACGCGGTGCTGGACGCGTACTACGGCATCCCGACGGCTCAGCGCGGTGTCGGGGTTGCAGGCGGCCGCCGCTCGGCGACGACCGAGGCGGAGGAAGCGTGGCTGCGCCGGGTAAGCCGCGCGGGCCCTGGCGGCGACGTCGTTGGCGAGCCGTTCACCTCCGAGATGGCGCACCTCCTCGGCGCGCTCGCGACGTGCCTGCAGCACCTGCCGCCGGAGGTGCTCAACCCCGACCTCGACGCCGACTGCGCGGCGACCTTCTTCATCTTCAAGAACTTTGTGAAGCACATGCGCGTGGTCTTCGCGGCCCAGCGCAGCGGCGGCGGGGGCGGCGCCAGTGCTGGTGGTGGTGCCGTGATGGACGGTGTCGGCAGTGGCACTGGTGGCGCGGGGGCTGTGTGGGAGAACTACACGCTCAAGCTCGTGACCAAGTTCCTCGAGGTCCTCGCCATGATTGGCCGCAACCCGCAGTACACGGAGCGGGTGGTCGTGCTGCTCACCGACGCCCAGAGCGAGTGCGGCGAGATGCAGTGGCCCAGCCTAGTCGCCCAGGCGCTGGACTGCGCGGGCTTCAACAGTGCCGCGTGGGGCGGGGACGGGGCCTCGGCCGCCGCGCTCGCCACCACCGCGCCGCCCAGCGCGCCGACGGAGAGCGACGACTTTTACGCGCTGCTGGCTTCCGTGCCGGGCGCGAACGGTGCGCCGCGTGTCCTGCACCGTCAGTTCACCCGCGCGTACGCGCGCAAGTGCCAGCGAGGGTACATCTCCGGCTTCTTCCTCCTGCTGCGGCAGCTCTTCACCCACCCGACGCTGCGCCCCGTCGTGAGCTCGTACATGAACCTGGCGCTCGCCCTCACCTTTCTGTCGGCGCCGCAGCAGAGCCAGGTGATGCTCGGCAGCACGCTGTCCCTCATCTCCGCCCTCGTCACCAGCGCGGCGGACGCGCAGCTCGTGTGGGCCTTCCTGGACCAGCGCCGCCTGCTCGTGCAGTCCTCGGTGCGCTCGCAGCAGGAGAGCAACACCGCGGGCCTGGAGCAGGATGGCAGGCGCGCGTCCACGTCGGTGACGGCCGCGGCTACGGCGACCGCCGTGCGCGAGGAGGCGCTGTCGCTCATCGGCCACTGCCAGTACGAGTGCCGGCATGGCACGTACGACATCACCATCGGGTTTCTCAACCTCGTCACGGCGCTCTTCCAGCACGACCAGCCAACGACCGCGGCGGTGCCGGTGTACAACACGGTGACGCACTTCATCGCACAGGAGGTGGTGCGTGGCGTGTCGAAGCGCGTTTTCGTGCGGCCGCACGAGCGGTACGCCATTGTGGCGCTCGCCTCCGCTGCCTTGCGCCAGGCGCTGCTGGTGCGCTTCCGCAGCGGCAGCAACAGCAGCAGCAGCGGCGTCGCCTCGCCAACGACCACGCTGCCTTTTGCCGTCATCATGGCGATCAACAAGGCGCCGACAGACGTGGTGGGCGAGCTGACCAAGATTATCCTCGACGCGAGCGACTCGCCGCACGAGCTGCTGGGCCACCACCGATCGGCTGTCCGCCAAGCCCTGCGGCTTCTCATCACGGCCATCGAGACGGTGCGACAGCAGCGTCTAGACCTGCTGCTGTTTGACAGCCGCACGACGCACAACACCGATCTCGCCGTGCGGGTGCTCGGGTTGTGCTCGCTGCAGGACACGCTGCTGACGCGCACGACGCTGCAGCTGCTCTTGCTGTTCCCGTACGAGACGGCGAACCAGGCGGCGCACTACTGGGCGGGGCTGGAGCACCGCTACGACGCCGTGCTCGACGCCTTCACGCAGCTGCTCCACCCCACCACGGTGGCCCCGGCGATTGTGCAGGCGCCGCCGGAGCTGGCGCAGCTGGACTTTGAGCCGTCCGAGCTCGTGCCGGGGTGGATGTCGGCGGTGCTGTGCGATACCAAGTCCCTCCTGCTAGACCTGCTCATGCAGCACGCCGACGTGACGGAGCCGTCCTTGGCGGCGTGGGTGTGCGGCTTCTACGGCGAGGAGTTCTCGCGCCGCGACCGCCGCGGTCAGCCCGCGGTGCGGGACGTGGTGGACGGCGCAGGCTACGGCGTGCTGGGCCACGAGCCGCGCTGGTGGCGCGCCACGCTGCTGACCTCCGTTGTGGAGGGAGCCTGCAGCCACGAGGTGGAGTACCGACACCCGGCGCTGGCGGTCAAGTACGTCAAGCTGCTCTACCTGCTCCGCGCCAACCGCCTCTACGGCTCCCTCGTGGTGCGGCCCTTCCTCGAGTCCGTGTGTCAGACGCTGTTCCTGCGGCTGCAGCACTTCTGCGCCAGCCGCTGCACCCCCGTCGCGCTCAGCAAGTACGCCTATGTGCTAAAGCTGCTGGCGCTCGAGGCGTGCTACACGTTCCGCACCGCCCCCGACAGCCTTCGGCTCGCGCAGAACACGTCCATCACGTCCATTGCGGTCGAGGTACTCCTCTCGCTGCTGCACCCATTCCGCGGCGCCGGCGGTGGGACCGACGCGGCCGGCGTCGAGGACAGCGGCGTGCGCAGCTTGTACGCGATGGACGGGGCCCAGATGCCGGGCAAGACGCCGAACCGGTCCTTCGCCGGAGATTGCGACCACGGCGACAGGGACGTGCGCGGGAGCGCCGACGACGGCGTGGCGATCATGTCGCGCGACGCGGCGGTCGACGTGACGAGCTGGCTGCCGGAAGCGCTGCAGGTGCTGCCAACTTTTCCGTCTCACCTGCCGGTTGTGGAGGGCGGGCAGAGCCACCTCGTGCCGTGTGCGGCCGACGGCGCGACGCAGTACGACATGACGAGCCTGTACGCGGCCATGCAAGCCGAGCATGCCCGCGCGGGCCGTCCGCCCATGACGATGGCCGAGCTGCGCGAACGGCTGCGCCCCTTCATCGTGGCGAACGACTGCTTCTTCGCCTACGCCTCGGGGGTAAGCTTTGTCGAGGGATGGTGCCAGCTGGTGAGCGTCTCGTGCTCGGTGGTGCGCGGCCTCTCCGTGTCGCGGCTCCGCTCCTTTGCCGTCTGCATCCTGCGCGGCCTCGACGCGACGTCGCGGCTGACGGCGGCGGCGCAGGAGCAGGTGGCCGTCCGCCTCTGCCACTGCCTGTCCACGGTGATGGCCCACCTGCGGCAGACGGTCTGCACCGCGCTGGCATCTTCGCACTCGCTGACGTTCAGCGCCGCCGCAGCAGCCGACGACGCGGAGGCCGCGGCGGGGCCTGCGCCGTGGCAGGCGGACTACCCCGGTGTGCAGACAAGAGACGCCGTGACTGGCATTTCCGTGGGGTACGCCCGGGGCGGCTCGGCCTCGGCCACAGCGGCGGCGGCAGCCGCCTACCCGCAGCTTCCCGCTGCTGCAGGCCCGTCCTCCCACGACACCGGCCGCCTGCCGGGTGACTGTAACCAGGGCAGCGCCGAGCAGCCACGCACGATTGGGCAGCGCCGTCCGCGCGAGGATAGGTATCCGCGTCAGCGGGACGGCAGCTGGATGGCGGCGCCAACGAGTCGCAAGTCCTTCGCCACCGATGCCGGCGAGGTGAGCGCCTTCTTTGGTGCCGCAAACCGCGCGCACCTGGCGCAGGCGCTGCTCCTGCGTCGCCAGGCCGCGTCGGACGCCATCTCAGCTGTGGTGGAGGGGAGTGGGCTGGATGCCGCGGCGGCAACCGCGTCGTGGCTGCTGGAGCCACTCGTGTGCGCGGTGGTGCAATGGGGTGCGCACGTCCCCGCGGCGAGGTCGGAGCTGTATCTGAGTCTCCTGTGCCTCGCCGAGACCCCGGGAGTGTGCGTCGACGACGCCGCCGTGTGGCGCCACCAGCGCGCCCTGCTCGAACTCCTCGTCAGCGACATCTGCAGCAGCGGTGTTGGTGGCCCACATGGAGCGGCGTCGGTGTCCGGCACGGCCGCCTCTGCGCACCTCAGCGTCGGCTCTACGATAGCGGGTGGCGGCGGCGGTGGCGGCGTCGTGAACCCGAGCGTTGGCCTTAACCCGCAAGCGCACCAGGCGGTCGCGCTGCTCGTGTCGCTGCTGCAGGCGTCGGCGGCGATGCGGGAGGAGTTCTGCCGCTGCGAGACAGGCAATAACGTCAGCCTCGGCGCTTCTGCCCAGCGCTGCGCCGCAGCCCTGCTCCAGAGCGTTGATGCGGCTGTGTGCGCCTTCTTCGCAAGCAGTGGGGCGCAGCTCGGCTCGCTGTTGTGGCAGCTCCGCAGCGCCTTCGACGTCGTCTCCGTCGTCTCCCTCAACCACGGCTCGCAGGTGCTGCACAGCGACCTGCTGCAGCAGTGCCTCACGATGCGGGCGTGGGAGTACAGCACGCAGGTCGTGCTCGGCTACACGCAGGTCGTGCCCGCCTACGAGCCCGTGCCGGGCCGGGCGCTGGTGGAGCAGAACAAGGAGGTGCTGCGCCGCCTCCTGTTGGGGGTGGTGCGGTGGGTGAACCTTCTGCTCTCCACCTTCGGCGATGCGGCCCCGCTGCTGTACGAGGTGCAGACCTTCATTGCTGGGCACCGGCAGCTCATCGACCACGTCTTCGTCGCCCCTGCCTCGGTCGGGGTAAGCGCCGGTGGTGTGCCCGCGACGCGACTCAGTGCCTCACACCTGACCCTGTGCGCGGAGCTGTCCGACTGCCTGCGGGCCCTCTCCTGCTCCGTGCTCGCGGTCGATTGCCGCGAGCTGGTGGAGCAGATGGCGCTGGCGGAGCTGCTGAGTATGCTGAGCAGCCGGGATGTGTGGCACCGCGGCGCGGCGGACCTCTACGACGGCGTCGACGACGTTGGGATCGAGGAGGCGCTCGGCGGGGCCGCGCTTGGCGGGTCTGCAGCCGCCGCCGGCAGCGGAGGTGGTGCGGAGCGAGTCGACGGCGTTGTGGGCGGCGATGCTGCAAAGGGTGCGTTCGCCACCGTCGCGGCGGGTGGTGGTGTCGCTGCGCGCGCCTCCTCGGCGGCGGAGCGCGGCCGCGACGTGGTGGCGCTTACGGTCCGCAACTTGGCCCACCTGCTGCTGAACGCCGAGTACGGCCAGCGGGACAGCGTCCGCCCTGTGGACGCCGGCAGCACGGGCAGCGGCTCCATGCTGCGTCACTCGGCGAGCAAGCGGCAGCTGGTGGTGCAGTCGGTGCGGCAGGTGGCGCAGTCGCTGGTGCAAGCTGGCAGCCACGAGGTGCACGAGTTCCGCCTCGAGTGCTGCGTGTACGCCCTGCACGCGCTGGTGTGCCTGCTGCACTCGTTTGTGCTGCCCCTTTCCACCGCGGGCGGCGAGTTTGTGCGCTACCTCAGCGAGCTGCCGCTCGCCGACGTCGAGGATGCCCTCAGGCAGGCGCAGGCGGCTGTCAACCAGCTGCGCGACTTCAGCTCCGACTACCGCGGCGGCATCCGTGCGAGCCAAGTTGCGGCCAACGCATGGGCCATCGGCGCCTCTGGCGTCGGCACGAGATCGCAAATGCTGAGCCGCGGCGACGCCGGGCACGCGGCTCACCCGACAAACGTCATCACCGCAGGCGGCGGCGGCAGCAGCAACACCAGCAACGTGGACTCCTTGAGTGTTCCCTCGACGCCGGGGCTGCTGCCCAAGCCGGAGAGCCGCTCCAAGGCCGCAGGAGCGGCGCCATCAGCGCCGGCGCCGACGGCCACGCTGCCGCCCTCTGCGGGTGCCCCACGCACCGGCAGCGTCCACGGGCGCGACCCGAACCTGACCGTGTCCTTTCACCTCGATGGCGCGGCCCCTCCGGCCAGCACGCGGCCCTCGCCACTGCTGCCCGCGACAGACGACGGGGCCATGCTGGACTCGGGTATCACCCTCCGGGACTTGATGCCGCGGGGCCGTCCAGCGGGGAGTGGCGCCGCGGAGGAGTGGACGCGGCTGTATGACTCGTCTGCGGCGCACGACGTGCCGGGCACGATGGCGGAGGGCGACCTCGACTCGACCGGCGTCCGCGCGGCGCCGCTGCAGTGGGCCGACGTGCTGAACGTGGAGAACGAGGTGCGGCAGGTGAAGATTGCGATCGCGAATGCGCTGCGTGCCACCAAGGCGGCCAAGCGCTTGCTTCGCTCGCCGTCGTAGCGGGTGCGCCGCCTGGCAGCCGAGCGCCGGGCTCTTGGAGTCCTCACGTTCCCGCTGTACGTCTGTTTGTGCGTGCGCGTTGATAGGGCGTAAAGGCACGCCGTCGAGCAGCCTGTATGATGCGTCCTTGTTTGTGGTGGCCGCGGCGTGCAGGGCCCGAGCAGTGTCGCGGTGTTGATCTTTCTCTCTCGCTGCCTCTGTCCTTCCCCTTGTAATGTGGCCAGGGTTAACGTGGTGGGTGGCTTCTGCTGCCGCGGCGCCGCAGTGGGAGGCGGGAGGGAGACGGGAGGCGTGTAGTCCGGTGTCCGCATAGAGTGAGTGAGTGAGTGAGTCGAAGAATGCGCTAAGCTCCCCCCGTCTAATGCGTCAGACGAACTCAAAACGAATAAGAAAACAAGAGTGTGGGGAGGACACGGCATGGCAGCAACAGACCCGCTTTTTTTCTGCCGAGGGGAGTGGCGTGGTGGCCTGCTGAAGCTGCGCGGCGCGGTGCCCTCTGCCGCAGGTGCCGAGACGGTATCGATGACCACAAGGCAGAGGCACGTGACGACGATACTGTTCCTCGTCCCGCTGCGTAGCCCAAGTCATCCGAGTGCCTCATCAAGAGTGGGCTGGAGAGGGTGTCTGATCAAGTCTCGCGCCAATTCTGTGACGCGGGATTGCGTTGCCCCTGCCTCAGTCTTTTTTTTCTTCATCCTTTTCGCTCCCCGCACCTCGCGATGCCTACTGTGTGCCGACGCTGCTCCCCCTCCCAACGTTGCACTCCGACTTGCCCCCACGCACCCACCCCCCCCCCACCCCACGCGTACCCACACACAGAAAGAGAAAGAGAGAAAAGAACTCAAACGCCGTGCTCGCACAAAGCCCGTCGCATCCCAGCCTCCCCCCCCCCTCTCCCCCTTCTCTTTTCTTCTTCGCTTTTTTTTCTCCTTCATCCTTTAGTCGACAGCGCCTCGGCGAGTCCCTGCGACGGCCACACGCATGGCGGCCGCCAACCACGAGATGGCAGAGCTCCTGCGCGAGGTGCAGAAGCTGCAGAAAGAGTTGCAGCCGGTCCGCTCCGCCGTGACGGCGCTGCAGAAGCGTGAGGCCGAGACGCCGAACCCCGCCGCGGCGGGCGCCTCGCTGCTCAAGGTGGCGACGCGACTCGAGAGCGTGCGCCAGAAATACGGCCCCTCCCTCGCCCGCCTGGAGGAGCTCGTCGCGCGAGAGGTGCCGGCGTTCCTGCAGCAGACGCCGCTGCTGGTCGCGGAGGCGGATGCGGCGGGTGCCGGGGCAGGTGCCGCCACGGCCACGGCAGCCACAGCCAAAGCGCCGGCCGCGTCGCCGGCTAGCCGCGGTGCCCGTGCTGCGGCGGCGGAGCGGAGTGCCGGTGCACTGGCTGGCGCCGCATCCTCAGCGGCTGCGCCGGCGCGCAACGAAGCGTCACAAGTGCTGCTGCAGCAGGTCTGCCCGCCGTCGATGCCGCACCTCCTCCAGCCCGAGAACGTTGGCTTCACCCAGCAGCAGCTGCGCCTGCGGGCAGAGATGGTGGAGTACCTCGTCGAGACGAACCGCTGCGACATCGCCGAGCACGTCGTCCAGGCCTACGGGCTTCCGCTGCAGTGGTTTCCGCGGCTTGTGCAGCGCCACCGCGAGCGCGCCTTCGGGTCCGCGCTGGACACGCAGGAGGCGTCTCAGAACGCATCGCCGACGACGGCGGCCGGCGGCGCGCTGCCACGCTCGCTGCCCACGCCTGGCGCCTCGCCGCTCGTGACGCCGGCCACGCGGCCTCGTCTCTCCGGCGCACCCCCGCAGTCGCCAATGCAGCTGCCGGCTGCAGCAGGAAAGACCACCGGCTCGGCCACCACCTCCGCCGCCGTGCCCCTTCCGCGCTCCTCAGCGCCGCAGCCACACACCGCCAACGCCAGCCCACCGGAGCCGTCGCACCTCGTGCGCCACGGCACGTCACCCGCGTCCGGCATTCCGTCTCCGCCCACCCGCATCGGAGTGTCGCAGCAGCAGCAGCGCAGCGGTGGTGGTGGTGCGGGTGGGGGCTCTCTTACAGGAGCCGCCGCGGCAGCCAACGCGTTCCCGGCGCAGGCGCCAGCGGCGGCCGCGGCCGCGGCAAACGCGTCAGCGGCGTCGACGACGATGCCCGACCTGGTCGCGCGGGTCGTGAGCGCTGCGATGTACCTCAAGGACGAGTACATTGACCGCATGGTGCTCGAGCGGACGCTGGAGCAGCACCTGGGGAGTGCCCGCCCGGCCCCGTCCTCTGAGCCCGCTGCGAACAGCCGCACCGGGAGTCGCGGCGCGAGCACCCCACCGCAGGGGTCGGCGGCGCCGCTGGAGCGCTACAAGGCCTGCGTGCTGAGCCGCATCGCCAACATCCCGCGGCACCACCTCCACACGCAGTCCGGCGACGACACCTTCGACAGTGCCATGATGAACATCATCGAGGAGCTGCTCGTGTACGGCCTGCAGAAGTGGGCCGAAGGGGACGCGTTGGTGGCGACCGACATAGACGACGTCGCGGCCGAGTCGCGGCGCAAGGCGGAGCTGCAGCGCACCCTCACCACGGACACCCTCCTGACCGCTGACGAGATGCTGCTGGCCGACAAGGTGTGGAGTGAGGACATTCTCTTCTTGAAGCGGCCCACGCGCTTCTACTGCGTGGAGAGCGGCCTGAGTACGGACGACGAGGCCGCGGCGGGGCTTGCCATGCCACGCGCGCGCACAACAGGCGAGGTGGTGTCCAAGTGCATTGCCGTCAACCACGACGCGATGGACTCGACGGTGGGCATCTTCATTACGTAGCCAGCGGCGGTGTTGAGGAGGCGCACTTTCTTTTTCTGTTGTTGCTCCACTCACAGCCTCTACCCCCTTCATCCCCCGCTCCTTCAGGTCCGCTCGGGCGCAGATGACTCCTTGTCTTCCACCACCACCACCATCACCCTCTCTCTCTCTCCTCGACCGACCCTTTCTGCTTCCCTCCACACGCCCTCCGTCCATACACTCGAGAGGCGGTGGCGCCGCGCGCTGATCTGCCGTTGACTCACGCTTCTTTGTGTGCTTTTGTTTTTGTGTTTCTCGCCTCTCTCGCCGACTCGAGGGAAAGGACGACTTCACCTGTGCTGCTTTATTTTGTGTTTTTGGGGGGCTTCTCCGCCGCGCCGGGCCACCGAATGCGCGCCTTCAGAAATCAATGCCCCCACGTACGCAAAGAAGAGAAATGAACACACGCGATTCGTCCTCCCGCCGTCTTGGTGATGGAGACTCGCCACGTGTGTGCTGAGTCCGGCGCAAGGCATCACCGAAGCTGCAACTCAACGTCGAGGACACAGAGGTAGAGGGCACTCCCGGAGCGGAAAGAACAAGAAATCTTTTTCACTGGCGTTGCCACACAGCGTTACTGTCCATCTTCAGTCCACGCCTTTGACATCCCAAACCTCTTCCTTTTCTTTTCTCCCCTTCAAGCCACACGGCGGACTGCCTCCACAAGAGAGGAGGGTTGTTGAACAAAAAAAAAGAACAGGCCCAGCGCTGTCTCCTCTCTCCCTCTCTCGGCAGCAGTGCCGCCGCCTCAACACCACCGAGGGGCGAACACACACACACACACACACATACATACAAGCCCACACATAGAACGCACAGACCAGTGCAAGTCACGGGAGACCAAGAAAGAGAGCGAGAGCAAACACTATTCCTGCAGCTTCCTTTCTTTCCACGCTGCGCCTCACACGACAACACAAACGGGCACAGAGTGCACATCAACTGTCCCCCTCCTTTATTCTTCTCACATAGAAAGCAACACCATTCGATACACGCGCACGTGCACGCCTGCACGACCACACGAGGGTGGATACCGCCAACACCGTTTGCGCGATGGAGGACGAGCAGCAGTGCACCTCCTCCCTCTTCAGCTCACCCGCTGCAGCGCACCAAGGCACGTGTGCGGTGGTGTACCATGCCGTCTGCGCAGAGGCCATACGCGTCGTGCTGGCGCTGCGCTGTCTGGCACAACCCGATCTGGCCGAGCTCGGCGACGCCCTCGTGCAAGGCTGCCGTCCAAGCCTCAGTGAAACCTGGGACGCTGGCGTACCTCTCCGCGCTGCCGCGTCGCGCCTGTCAGACGCGCACCACCTCAGCCTCACAGCCTCGTCTGCGCCGACGCTGGCCGATGCACAGGCCACCATGGAGTGTGCCTCCTTGCACGGTCTCTTGACCGCTGCCCACTTGCTGCGCTGCTCGACCTGGACCGCCGCCTCTCTCATTTCCGTCGCATCCCCTGCGGCACACATTCATCAAGCGCAAACGCAGCAGAGCGTGTTCACGATCGCGTCGGCGGCTTCGCAACCCCCTTCCTCGCTGTTGCGGGACGCACGGATTGTGGAGGAGCTGCGCACACGCGAGGGCGGGTGGTGCGCCACGGCGCTGGTCGCCTTCACAGAGTGGCTCCTTGCGTCGCTGCGCTCCCGCGCGCCTCTCTCTGTCGACGCCGCTCTACCCTCGCACGCCTTGAGTGTGGTGGAGTACGACGCGCCAGCCGTCGCGGCACGTGGGAGCAGCTCGACGAACGCATACGGCGGCTGCGAGGAGGGCGAGGTCTCGTCCTGGCGGCTTCCGTCGTCACGGCTCCTCGTCAACCGCAGCCGCCGCGTCAACGTTTCCGACTCTCTGCCGCTGCTCTTCCCCGCCTTGGCGCGCAAGCACTCTTCGCCACGCTCCGTCTCTGTGCCGGCGTCTCGCGGTCTCAGTGTGGGGCGGCAGCTGGAGTGTGGGTGTGGTCACCGCTGGTTTCATGACGACCTGCCGCGGTGGTGCGTGCAGGTGGCGCTGGAGGAGCAGGCCACGCTGTGGTGCCGCGAGACCAGGTTGCGGCGCGCACTGGCACGGTGGCGGGCACGGCGTGGCATGCGTGTCGTTGCCCGTCTCTCGCGCGCTGCCGAGGTCATGGCAGCGGACCGCTCGCTTGATGCCGCGCTCGCTGGAGACGCACGTGCGATGGCGCTCGACGACGCAAGCGTCGCGGCACTCACAGCGGCAGCTGGGCACGCAGGGGCACCCATGCCACATCACGACCAGCAGCCGGCTACCGCCGCGCGGAGTCCTGAAGCGACTTCGTCCGCGTGGGGGTTTCGCGACGTCTCTGTCGCCGACGTCTCGGCCATTGCGTTGGAACCAGCAGCAGCGCCGTCTGTGCAAAGCCAAGAGCTGCTCCGCATCAGCCTCCCTGCCGAGTCGATTGCGTCGCAGCCCAGAAGGCCGCAGCTGGACAGCGTGCTCGCAGGGTGCACGTCGAAAGCAGAACCAGTACAGCTGCCAGCCGCCGTCCGCGAAACTGCTGAGGAGAGCGCGTGTAATCTGAAGACGCACGACCCGCCATCTGCGCTCGTGACGGCTCGCCGTCCAACACGGCCTTCGCACGTCTCTGATGACGAGGTGGTCGCCGACGAGCGCGCCTCGCCCGCGGACAGCTGCATCGCCACCCCTGTCTTGCAACTGCTTTCCACCGCCTCGGCACCACGCCCGACTTCACCCAACTCAGAAGGAACGCCACGCGGCGAGGATCGTCGGCTGCAGAAGGAGGAAGAGGCGGTGCGTCACCTGCATCGTTGCCGCGACGCTGCGGCACTGCGCACGGCGTTTGTCTGGTGGCGAGATCGGCGACTGTACGAGGCCCTCGCCGTGCGCTTCCTGCAGACGCAGCGGCGGGAGGCAAGGCTGACCCTTTGCTGGGGTCGATGGCAGCACCGCCGCGCCGCTGTGCTGCAGCGCGAGAAGGAGGCGCGCGACCTGGCGCGCAGTGACGTGTTCACGGAAGAGAAGGCGCTGCAGTACTTCCGTGGACTGCTGCGGCGCTGGCACAGGGCCGCCCTCGTGCGGCGCTTCCGCATGGCCACGGTGGGGCATCGAGTGCTGCGCACGTGGGCCTGTCATGCGCGTCTTGCACAAGCGCAGCGGGTACGCCTCATGGTTCAGCAGCCGCATGCACAACGGCGCGCGCCGATGCAGCACACGCCGCAGCTGATTGGAAGCAAGCGAGTGCTGGTGCAGGCCTGGGCGCAGTGGCGCGCACGCTGTGCGGCGTCGGTGGCGGATCGCCACTGGGCCCGCTGTTGTGCTGCGGCAGCGCTGCGCCGCATGCTAGCGGTGCGCAACGAGCGGCTGGCGCACCAAGCGGCAGACAAACGCCACCGGCTGGCGGTGTTGGGTGGCGTGCTGCAGCAGTGGACGCTTCAACGCCGCCTTCGCGCTCTGGTAGTGGCCTACGCTGGCTCTCGCACGTTGCACGGAACGCACCTTCGCACGGCGTGGCGGACGTGGCTGGAGCGACTCGGCAGTCGACAGCGTCAGCGGGAAGACGCAGAGCGCGTTCGCACGTTCCGCGTGGTCCACCTCGTCAGAGGTTGCCTCGCACGCTGGCTGCAGCGCTGGCGTGCGGAAGTGCAGCTGCGGCGACTTGCCGCGCGGCAGCAGCGTCGCTTTCTTCTCCGCCCTGTCCTGGCCCGGTGGCAGCAGCGCACAGACGTCCGCCTCGTCGTCCGGCACAGCCAGGCCGACCTAGCGGGCAAGTTGCAGGAGCAGTTGCTGGAGCGACGCGTCTTGCACACGTGGCGCCGCCGCGCAGCAGCGCATGCGGGTCGCCGACGTCACGTGCGAGAGGCGCAGATCGAGGGCGAGGCGGAACGGCTGCTGCGGTTGAACCGCCTCGCTCGCAGTTTTTACCGCTGGCGCACGCGGGAGCAGCTCCTGCGGCGCTACAACGTGGACCGGCGGCGCCTCCGCCCCTCTGCAGGGGCCCACGGTGGTGCGTCCGCAGCAACACCGGCTGGATTTCAGCGCTTTGGGGGTGCAGAGACGAACCTAGCCTCTAGCTTCACGGAAAGTGTGATGCAGCCAGTCGCGCCTCCGCCGCCGTCACGGCTGAACCTCGCTCCCCGTCGCGAGTCGCGTGGCTCCTCGTCCCGAACGTCGCCGTCGCACAGTGGCCAACGCCGCCGCCGGCGAGGCTCGCCGCGAGTCTCGCCGGCGCGGCAGCGAGACAACATCAGCACCTCTGCAGGCGCGCTAGCTGCAAAGCGCTCCATCCGGCTTGTGCGTCTTGCGCAGGCCGAGGAACCGCTCCGGCATCGCCGCCTTGCGCTGCACCGCCAACTGCTGCAGGTGTCCCTGCACGACGTTGCACCCGCTGCATCGCGGCCGCAGTCTCGCATGTCGCTCCTCAGCGTTGTAGCAGCCCCGAGGCACTTGACCGCAGCTGCGCCGCCACCTGGGCTTCAAACGCACATGTCGCTAACTCATGCGAAGCGTGCAGTATCGCACCCACGGGCACCGCTGCCTCGCTACCCGGCACAGAGGCCTTTCAGGGGCCCTTCACGGCCCAGCCGCGGCAGTCGCTGCGTGGAAGACGAGCTCGACGTGCCTGCCAGCCTCACGCCGCGACGCTCACGCACGGCGACCCCGCTCTTCACGCCCCACGCATCTGCGTCGCCTGTCGCGTCACCGAAGCGGACTCTCGCGATGGCGCAGCTGCCCGGTGGCGCGGCGCTCGTCGACTCGCCTCATCCGGCGTCGCCCGGGCTGTGGCCAGGTGGCACCGCGTCGCTCTTCCCAGGCAACGCCGTCGGTGCCTACAGTCCCAGTCTTTTGCCCGACTCCGCGCCCGCGGCGTCAGCGGCGGCGGCGGGTCGCCTGCTGGGCCAGATGGAGCGTCTCCTGGGACGCATCCGCACCATGGAAGAAGACTACCGCGCACCGACGGCGACGGCAGCGACCACTTCGTGGCGGCCGCGGGTGTGAGTAGGACCTGTTTGCGTTCGACGGGCAGCCGATCAGGTGTACCACCGACGCACGTCAAGTGTGACCGCGAGCGCGCACGTGCACCTGACGCCGCAAATGAAATGACAATGTCGTGAGACCTAACGAGGATCGGGTAGACGTGCACTTCACGTACGCGGTAGCGCGGGGGGAGGGGGAGGGGAGGGGGGCGTTTTCCAGCTGCCACACGCTCGCCGCCTCCTCCGCATAAACCCCTCCATGGCTCGCAGTGTCTTTGCGCAACATCAACGCGGTCGATGCCGCTGCTTTGCATCACCACCACCACTACCCTCTTCCCCCTCCCTCCCTCCCCCCGCCCCTTCCTTGACAACGCGCCAGTGTGTGCCCACCGCCGCCACTTCCCCGTCCCAATCTCGTCGGCCCTTCACCCCTCCTGCCCCCCCCCCCCTCAAACTCTCACTCCAGCCTCCGCCTGCCCACCACAGCCACGCAGATGTTCTCTCGAGGGGGCAGCGACACCGCGTCGGCAGGCGCCGTGGATGTGAGCTCCGGCAGCAGCAGTGGCCCCAACCCGTCGCATGCCGGCGGGACGGTGCCGCCGCCCATCGACCTGGCGGGACTCCTGCCAGAAGGCTGGGACACCTCGAACAGCTCCGTGGCGCGCGTGATTGGGCCGCTGCTCAACAACCCGTACTTCAGCGCCGGGGCGGGGCTGTGGGTGCTCACCGTTGGGGGCACCCTCGGCCGGCAGGCGTCTGTCATGCTCAACACGCTCCTGCGGCGCAAATTCATCGTCTCGCTTGAGGTGTCGAACCGCGACAACTGCTACCAGTGGCTGCTGCGGTGGTTGGCGCACCAGAAGACGTTCCGGGTGCAGCAGATGTCCGTCAGCACCCGCGTCTCGTCCTTCGACTACTCCTCCAGCGACTTGAAGCGGGCCGAGCTGCTCTTTGGGCCGTGCCCCAACCACCGGCACTTTTTCTTCTACGAGGGCCGCCCGCTGACGCTGACGCGGCGGCGGCGCGACAACGTGAGCCCCGGGTACAGCGATGACATCTTCGAGACCCTGGAGTTCTCGACGATAGGCCTAAGCGGGGCGGTGCTGCAGAACATCGTCCGCGAGGCGCAGCAGTTCGCCGAGCAGCAAGACAGCGACCACACCGTCGTGTACCTGAACGGTGGCAGCAACTGGACGCGGCAGACCCGCCCCCGCGCGCGGCGTGCAATTCAGTCGGTCGTGCTGCAGGACGGGATGTCGGAGTTCATTGTGCAGGATGTCAAAAAGTTTCTCGCGTCGAGCGACTTCTACCGAAAGCTCGGTGTTCCGTACCGGCGCGGGTACCTGCTGCACGGGCCGCCTGGGTGCGGTAAGACGAGCTTTGTCATGGCCCTCGCCGGCGAGCTGCGCCTCTCCATCTCGCTGCTGAACCTATCCAACCGAAACCTCAACGACGAGTCGCTGACGACGCTGCTGAACACGGCGCAGATGGACACGATCGTGCTGCTGGAGGATATCGACCGCGCCTTCAGCAACGAGTGCAACATCACCATGAGCGGCCTGCTCAACGCGCTGGACGGCGTCGGCGCGCAGGAGGGCCGGCTGGTCTTCATGACCACCAATCACGTCGACATGCTCGACGCCGCGCTGATACGCCCCGGGCGGGCTGACGTGAAGGTGGAGATTGGGCTGCTGGACGTGGATCAGGCCAAGCGCATGTTCTGCAAGTTTTTCCCAAGTGCGGCGCCAGAGTTGGTGGAGCAGTTCAGCCACGCCATTCCGCCAGGCACGCTCAGCGCGGCGCAGCTGCAGTCGCACCTCTTCTTTCACCGCGACGACCCGGTCGCGGCAACGGCGGCGCTGCCGGCCTTCGTGGAAAGGAGTCGGGCGTTCGACGCCAGCGTGGCGGCGATGCGCAAGAAGAAGGCGGCGGTGCAGCAGCAGCCAATGCCGCGCGTGCCGCTGCTCGGCATCGACGTGGACACGGAATAACACACAAGCCCACGCAGAGAGAGTGCTCGGTGTGCCATGGGAACTTGCAGGGGGCGAGAGGAAAGCCGATGGAGAGGTGGGGAGGCGTCAGAGCTTAACCAGGCAACCCAGTCTATGTCTGTGTGCTGTGTGTGTGTGTGTGTGTGTGTGTGTGTGTGTGTGTGTGCTTGTCTCTCTCTCTCTGCATGTGCGCGTGTCTCTCTACCGCTATCTGCCACTCCCTCCCTTTTGGTCCTTTTTCTTCGCGTCCAGTCCCACCGCGTGGTGCGTGCTTGAGTGCCGCTCTCACTTTTCTTCACGAAAGGTCGCTGGCCGCGGACTGCGGTGACGCCTGTCGACGTTGTAGTTTCCTCTTCACATTTTGGGGGGCTGGGCTAAGGGATGGCGCGGGGCCGTGCCACACACGCTGAGCCGCGCAGACCCGCCACACTCTTCTCCTTTACCGAGCCCCCACCCCCACTTCTGTTCACCCTTTTGCCATTTTCGTAAACGAAGAGTAAAGTGCTGGCCGCGGTCGCACACAGCCTTCCTCCCGCACGCAGTTTCTTCTTAGCGCGGACACGCGCTGATGGCTGGGTGCATTTGGGTTTCTCCCTTGACGTGGACCCACGCGCCGCACCTGCCGCGTGTTAACCGCTCCTCGCCCGCTTCCGCGTTTCCCCCTCCGCTGCCTGGTGCAGTTCACGGGACTTGCATGAGTGGCTTTGTGTGGGAAAGGAAATAAGAGAATGAATGCGCAGCCGCCTCAGGTGACGCTGCATGCTGTACACGCACCGATCGGCACGCATGACGTAGCGCGGTCGAAAGCTCACTCTCTCGCTGTTTTTTTTTTTTTTCTGGCAGCTCGCGAAGGGCGACAATTGGGGAAACAGGCGGCCACTCCTGCCCCGCACTTGAATGAGGGAAGGGGAACGTTCAACCCACTTTGCAGTCTGCGATTCGAATGCTCAGTGGTGCTGCCAAACATTTCGCTCCTTCTCGTCCGCTCTTCTGCCCCTCACTTGCCACTTCACAACAAAAACAAAACGACAACGACGCGTCTCACCCGCCCCAACGGTGTCATGCGTACCCGGGTAAAACTACGACACACACATACACATACATACACACATTCTCGTGGTGCGACACCCGCACAGTACGTGTGTCCTTGCGAACTTCATCGTATAGAGTCACGCTGCCGTGCCCCCCCCCACCCTTAGCAAGGTGCAGCGCAACGGAGCATCGACTGCGGCGTCGACAACGCCCACTCCTGACTCCAGCCCACCCCCTCCACCACACACACATCCACACTTCCTCGTCCTCTCTCTTGACGGGATCGAGGCCACCTCCTCCTCTGCTTGTCTCTCCTTGTTGGTGCTCTTTCGCACCCACTTTTGCCTCCCTTCCTCCCTCCCTCTCTCCTCGATTCGTTGTGCGGCTGCTCCGAGTGTCCAAGAGTGACAGGCACCCCCCTCCCCGCACACACGACCACGCGCACGCCCACGCACACTCAATCAGGTGCCACGCGGCGACCTGTTTGGTGTTTTGCTTCCTCTTGACTCCGCCTACTCTCTTTTCCCCGTCCTCCCCCTTCACTGCCCCTTCTTCTGCACACGGTGCGACAGGGAGAGGTGAAGTGGTACAGCTCAAGCGTGTTCTTGGCTGGACCGGCTTGTCTTATTGATCGTCACCCCGTCTTCCCGAGCGTGCTTTTCTTTTTTCCCCTGCCCCCTGCGCGGCTTGTCTGAACGCTACCACCGCTCCTCCTCGACTTCTTTGGCATTCTGCGCGTCGTTTGGCGCTGCCCTGTGCCCACACACACAAACCGCCACATCCTCCCTCATAGACATCTCATACACCCACACACACACATACCTCATTAAAGTCACCTCCAAAGCTGACTTGCGTACAGCACCACCACCGTCGCGAACACTCCTTTCTCTGTTGTTTTTTTCTTCTTGCGGTGCAAGTGGCTCGACTGCTGTCAAAGTGTGTGTGTGTGTGTGTCTGCGAGACGGGTTTGCCACGACCTGTCTCTCTCTCTCTGCCTCGCTCTGTGTGCCCGCACGAGCACCGCCTCTCACGAGCTTTCCCTGCCACCCTCTTCCTCCTGCGCTGTTCTTGATTTGTTTCTGTGGCTCCTCCGCCCCCCCCCCTCCCCTCTCCTCTCCTTATTCCCAGCACCCTCCCCAACCCTCCGCCATGCTCTCTGCCCTCTCGCACCGACGCGGCATTGCCGCCACCGCGGTAGCCCCGTCCTTGCGCTGCGGCGGCGTCGGCGCCGCTGTTCTTTCCTGCACCACCTCGCTTCATAGACCCTCGCACCTCGCGGCGCTGATCAGCGACAATCAGCGGCTCTCGTCGACCTTCTCCGTGTGTGGTTTGCTGGACAGCAGCTGCTGCCGCTCCACGCGCCGCGCATACAGCATCACGGCGGTGTGCCGCAAGCCGCAGAACCCGGCCAGCACAACAGGCACGGCGTCTCGCGCAGCAGGCGGTGGTGGCCGCAAGCCGTCCCAGCAGCGGCACAAGGCGTCCGCTGCGTTGGCAACGGACTACGGCGCCGCTGGTGCTGCCGTCGCAGAGCCCGCGCTGGACACTAGCGCAAGCGACGCCGCATCGATGTCGCTGGCGGCTGCCGCTGCAGCGGCGGCTGCAGCCGCAGCCGCGTCCACCTCATTCTCTGCCGCGGTGGGTATGACAGCCGGCGAGGGCACCGCGGGCACCCTTAGCGGGCGCACCAAGCCGACGAAGCGAGCGGGTCGGCGCAAGGTCGACTCTGGCGCTGAAAGCGGGCCTGCTGGGCGCGACGCTACTGCAGGATCGACTTCACGCGGAAAGAAGCGCGGGAAGCGTCCGGTCGCAGGGTCGGCAGCGTTGCCGGCGGCTGGCGCTGGTGGGGGCAGCGGCCGTGGCATCGACGGCACGGGCGCTAGTGCAGCAGCCGCAGCCGCGGTGCAGCCACCGTCCTGCACCGACAACGACGCGGCGCTCGTGTCCAGTCCGGCAGCAGCGTTGCCGCCAGCGCTGTTCGGTGCAGCGCAGCCGGTGTACTACATTCATAGCAAGATCGACGCGACGCCCCGCACGGAGGAGCAGCGGATTGCCGAGCGCTGCAGCGTGACGAAGCTAATCATGGTCGCCAGCTCCGTCTCCTTCCTCTTCACCACACTGCCGCGCAACGAGGACCAGCTCAAGACGTACGTCAAGGACCTCAATCGTGCCCAGGCGCCACAAACGCGCGACACAGCCCCAGCATCGCCGTCGACGGGCAGCACTGCCGTTAGTGTGCATTGCCAGGGTGCACTGACGGCCGCGGCGCCGCACGGACTCGTGCCGTCGGAGAGGATGCTGCCGGCACTCTCAGCGAAGCACTTCGCGGAGCTGCGGCAGCGCCTCTGTGCCGAGCAGCTCGCAACCAACACCGTGTTTATCCACGTGCGGGAGATCGAGCAGCTCGTGCCGCCGCTGCACCTCCGGCAGCCGGCCGCGGCGTCCCCCACCGGCGGCAGCGAGTCGGCAGCCTCGGCTGACCCGGCGCCCCTGGGCGAGACGCCGGTCAAGGAGGGCAAAGCACGTGGCCGCCGCAGTCGCCGCCGGAACAGCACCTCGGCCCCTCCTGCTCCAGCCCCCGCGCCACCGCTGCCGGCGCTGTCGCCTGTGGAGCGGCTGCTGGCGCTGGAGGCGTGGAAGCGGGAGGCGGCGCGCAGGGCCGCGGACACGCAGGCCCGCTACCTCATCCCTGACACCCACCACGCCATCAATCGAGTTCGCTTCCATGACCCTCACCAGACGGACCTGGCGGTGGCGATGGGCAGCGGGGCGAGCAAGAGCGTGCGGTCCGTCCTGCGCGCCATCGCGCGTAGCGTGCCGCAGGACGACAACGCCGGCCAGCCACCGAGTCAACCCGACGACGTCAACACGGAGTGGGTCGCTCACGAGGACGCAGAGGGCGAGGACGAGGGCAACGGCGGGCTTGTCAACTCGCTGGTGGGGCAGACGACGCTCGGGCCGAACACGTACGTGCCGAACGTGGACGCCGCTGACGCGACCGATGCGGACCCGCCCGCCTACCTCGCCTCCCCGTACGCCGTAAAGCCCCTGCTGACGGTGTGCGCGAGCTGCGTGCCGCGCCGCGAGCGGTGGATCGGCAGCTGCGCGCTCGGGCTTGCGACGCCCTCGCAGAGCCAACTCCTCGCTGCCCGCGACGTGGACGACGACGACGACGTCGGCGACGGCGCAGCGACACGCGGACTGCCCTTGACGCGAGAGCTACCATCCGTGCCGCGGTACTCGACCCGCGTCACGATCATGCTGGAGCACGACGACATGGACCCTGCCGACCTCGTCTCCCTAGCGGAGATCAGCACCACGCGCAAGACGCCGCCGGCCTCTCCTGCTGGTGCGCGAGAGCCCCCGCGTGGCCATCACAACGTATCGATCCGCGGCGGCGGTGTGGACGAGACGGGCGTGCAGGCGGCCGGGGCGGCGCCGTCCCCCAAGAAGCCGCTGCATCTCTACTGCCTGGTGCAGGATGCAGGGGAGTACTAAGTGGAAAGCCCGGCGCCATGGCAGCCCACTCCATGACGGCACCGTCGTGTGGACGCGTAGGCGTCTTTTGAAGTGGATGGGCGAGGCGCGGGAGAGGCCATGCATAGACACCCTCTGAGAGGGCGCACGCGCTGCCGTGGGGCGCCCCACAGCGCTGTTTTTTTTTTTTATTTTTTTTTCTGGGGGGGGGTTGCCTGCGCGTTTTGGAAGATCGAAAAGCGGGGGCAACACGTTGGTATCGCGTGCGCCAGAGGAGTTCGTATTAGAACGGGTGCGATTTGCTTGTACTTTGTGAGAGCGAGAGACGTCGACGATACCCACACCCACACCCACACCCCCTGCCCGGGGGGTAGGGGGCCTGCCCCGGTTGAGTTTTCTGACTTGACGAGGGCTCCTCGTGCGAACAGCGAGGCAGGAGCGTCCGACGCTTGCTTCGCCCTGTAGAAAGACAGGAGTGCCCTTCTTCGTTCCTACCCCTGACCCGCTTTCTCTTTCTCTCTCCCCCCCCCCTCCCCTTCTCGCGTGCGTGTCAGCACGCTCGCGTGTGCACGGGTCTGCTAAGCCTACACGCACGGCGAACGTGGACTTTTCCATATTTGCCGCCGCCGCTGGCGAGAGACCGTGGACAGGAGAGGACGCGAAGTCGTGTCGTGTGCCGCGGCATTCGATTTCAACATCCCTCTCCCGTGCCCTTTCGGCCTT
>JASAOO010003250.1:0-32133 GCA_030849075.1 Zelonia costaricensis | reverse complement strand
GTTGCTTTGAGCGTGGACCTGAAGAGTGCTGGGCGACACGAGCTGATGGTGCGCGTTGCAGCACGGATTTAAGGACCGTGATGCTGTGCTCCCCTGTCCATGCTTCGCCTCAGCTGCACCGCGTAAGAAAATGGAAGCGGAGTGGGTGGGGGTGTGTGTCAGCGAAGTCCACCCCACGAAGTGCCACGAGGAAAGACCTCACTTCACGGCTGATGTATGTAGCGGCACGCACGCCTTTGCTGGCCACCTTTCTCTCTCGACTTTGACTGTGTTCGTCTTGAGTGTGCTGACACATCCGCACACCGGTGCGCGCAGAGTCGCGTCCCCAGAAGCGCTTCCACTGGCTTCCCCGCTCCTGTTTTTTCGTAGGTACGCTGCCCGCTCTCGCCTTCCTCTGGGTCTCTCGAGAAGGATTGATGCGTACACACACACACACACACAAAAACACACACACACACACACACACACACACACACACACAAACACCCACAGCCACAAACACACACAACCGTCGCGCCTTGTTGAGTGTTAGACAAGAAAAACACAGCTGCAATCTAAGGGCACCAAAGCACACTTGTTCACTGTGTTTTGCGTAGCACTTGTCCTTGAGCCGTTTCGCTTTTTTTTTCTGTATTTGAAGCAAGTCGCGACGTGCACGCAGGATCTGCTCTCGCTGTTTCTCGTCCTCGTACGTCACCGTATTTCCGAGTGCTGTCCTGCGCCTAGTTCACAACCTCTTTGCCTTGTACCACTCTGCAGCGACCTCGTCTCGCCCACACTCTTGTGGCATCCCCAGTGACGCACGACTCTACTGCTGGTTTTTGCTTCTGTTTTTGCTTCACCCGCTTGCCGTGTGCCAGTTTCGCCTACCATGACCGACTTTCCCAAACTGAACCGCATCAAGTCGGACGATGAGAACATGGAGAAGATCCACGTCGCGGCTCGCAAGGGGCAGACAGATGAGGTGCGCCGCCTCATCGAGGTTGGCGTGAGCCCCACGATCCAGAACCGCTTCGGCTGCACCGCGCTGCACCTCGCCTGCAAGTTCGGCTGTGTCGACACGGCCAAGTACCTTGCCAGCGTCGCGGAGGTGCACTCCGCCTGGCACGGGCAGAAGCCGATCCACCTCGCGGTGATGGCGAACCAGGTGGATCTGGTGACGGCCCTGGTGGAGGGCGCGAAGGAGCGGGGGCAGAACCCGGAGTCGCTGCTGAACGAGTGCGACGAGCGCGAGGTGGATGAGATTGGCGAGCACGTGAAGCACTGCAAGGGCCAGACAGCGCTGCACTGGTGCGTCGGTCTGGGCGCCGAGTTCATGCCGATGCTGCGGCTGCTTGTGGAGCTCGGCGCCTCTCCCACGGCAAAGGACAAGGCGGACGAGACCCCCCTTATGCGGGCGATGGAGTTCGGCAACCGCGAGGCGCTGGATGCGATGCTGAACTTGGTACCCAACAAGAATGTGCTGCGACTCGACTACGCCGACCGCATGGGCAACTCGCACCTGCACTGGGCGATCTTGAAGAACTACGAGGACGTTGGCCGGCGCTTCGTAGAGCTCGGCATCGACGTCAACATGGAGGACAACGAGCACGTGGTGCCGCTCTACCTCTCCGTGCGAGGTGCGATGTCCGATCTTACGAAGGAGCTGCTGAGCAGCTGCGACGTCTTTCTCGTGCAGACGTGCCCGTTCCACAACGGCACGACCGTGCTGCCGGACCGCATTGCCTGGCTTGAGTTCGTGCCGGCCGACGCCGACGCGCAGAAGCAGGATGTCGTGCAGCAGTTGCAGGTGAAGCTGGATGAAGTGACTCGCGCGTTGAACGGCGGCGGTGAGAGCGCCGTGCGCAAGAAGAAGCGCAGCGTGCCGGCGGTCAAGCGGATGCACCTGGCGCCGTCGGCGCCGGTGCGCGGCCGCTCGCGCAGTCGCACGCGCAGCTCGGCCGGGACGAAGTGAAAAGCGATCACAAGACGGTGCGGGCCCACATTCACCTGGACGAGCGTGTGGCGTTGGCGCAAAGGAGATCGTGATGATCGTTGTGCTGGTGTGTGTCTGTGCGTGTGCGTGTGTGTGTGTGTGTGTCTTTATGTGAATGCCTGCCCGTCAGTTTGTCTCTCCAATGATGTAGACTACAACTTGAACTCCCTGTGAGAAAGAAAAACAAAGAAGCCTAAAGTCCGTGCCTTTTGTTTTGTTTGTGTTGCGCCTGCGCACGCGCGAGTGCATGCGTGTGAGTGCCGTGGGAAGGGAAGGGGGGGGGGTGGAGGAGGGCAGACGCGACGAGGTGCGTGCAGTGCAGCGAGACGCCACGAAGAAAAAAGGGGAGAAGGGGTGGCTACGGCTCTCGGCCTCCGCTTCCCTTTTTCACTGGCCCCGGTTTGTGTTCTCTCTCGTGTTTGACGTTGCTCACTCGCACGCGCACGTGGGTGGGTGCCATGTGGCGTGCAGCCTCCCCCCCTCTTCTCTCTCCTCTTCCCCGCCTCGCGCGCGCTCTCTATTCGACGTTTCTCCTCCTGTGTCAGCTGCGTCGCACACTGGAGGCCTCCGCAGAGGCGCTGCACCCCCCCCCCGTGTTCTCAAAAATCGGGCATCAACGAGCACTTTCAAGTCCGTTTCTTCTCGTTTGTCCTCGAGGCGCTCCCGTGTACGAGGAGGAGGGGGGGGAGAGCTTCCCTCTTTCCGCCCCCTTCTGTTCGTCAGTGTGGGGCAGGTTGGCCGCACCATCGCATAGGCGTTTTCACGCAACTCAAAAAGGAAAAGAAGAAGAACACTGAGGCGGCTACTTGACGAGGCGTCGGGGAGGGGCTGCGCATCGCAGCCGCATCAGCGTGAGCCCGCTATTTCGCATCGACACGGCGGCAGCGTAGGACGGCCTCGTACGTTCGTCCCTCAGTTCAGGGGCCGCGCCGCTTGTCAAGAGGACGTGCCTGCTCGGGCGCGACGGCAACGCTGGGCGTGTGTGTGTGTGTGTGTGTGTGAGCGGAGGCTTTGCGAGAGGTGCGGTCGTATGTGTGGTCAGGCGAACACAAAAGAAACCCGCCTCAGGTCCAGACATCACTTGCACACGAGACGCCCCGTGGCGTCCTGCGCACGCGCGCGTTGTCGAAATGCGCTACAGACGGTGCCGTTTTCGGTGGTGCACACGGACCGGTTTAACACTCCCTTGTATGATACCCCCCCCCCTTGCGTCACCCTCTACCGCACTCGCCATTTGTGGGTCCACACACACACACACACACACACACACCACAAACAACCGTGACACATGGGAAGAAGACAGTCACAAGAGACGCTCTTGGTGCTGCTTCTTATCCCCGCTTCTTTCCACTAGCTTTCCCGCTCTCGCTGCCCGCATCGGCAGCCGCTCTCTCACGCGCGTGTTGTCCCCTCCTTCTTGCCCCAGTATTTGCACAGCACCCCACAGGCTCCTCTCCTCACAGACCATCCCATAGCCGCTGTTTCCCCCCCTCCCGCACCACCCCCTTCTGTGAAGGCACTCGTCTGGTGCGACACGCAAGTCAAGAGAAACGAGGAGGACAACGCACTGGCGCACCCCCCTCCCACCTCCCTCCCCCTCTCTGCCACGCAGCATGGACTTCAACCCCATCAGCATTGAGGAAGACGGGTTCACGCAGCAGCAGCAACAGCAGCAGAACGGTGGGGCTGCTGCGGCTGCTGCCGCCGCGGCATCCGGCCCGACGGGCCGCACCGGCGCCGGTGGAGGCTCTGCGCTGCTGGGCAGCCGCGCTTCGTTTGGCGATGCCCTGCGTGCGTGCCGCAATGTGTACTACTACCACACCACGTGGCAAGTGCCGTACCCGGAGCAGCCCGCCACCCCGTTGCTGTATCTGCCGGACGAGTACAAGCGCCTGGTGGAGTCCACTGTCCCACTTGGCGTGATGCAGTCGGAGCTGGACGCGATGCAGATGAGCCTGCTCGACAGCATCCCACTCGCCTACTACCCGCTGGCCCCGAACGCGCTCGAGGAGGCGCGGCAGGCGGCACGGCGCTCGGCGCTGATGAAGAAGCGCGCGGCTGTGGCGGCTGCGGCACCCGCGGGGCCTGTGGCGGCGACGGGGGCGGCAGACGGGGATGAGGGGACGTCCTCGTCGTCGGCCTCGGCTGGTGCAGCGCCCGGCCGCGTGCGTGCGCCGCAGGGCCGCCTCGATCCTGGGGATGCCGAAATCGTGCGCATCGTCGTGGACGCCAACGAGATTCAGATTCGCAACCTGCCCTCGCTGACGCACGTGCAGCGGCCGCTCTACACTGATATCGGCCTCGTCCCGCAGGAGGAGCGCCACGCGGCGCGTGTCGCGCGCACGATGCCGCCCGAGGCGAAGCCGCGCGATGCGGCCATGACAACTGAGGAGATGGTGCGTCAGTGGCGCCTCGACGTGCACACCTCCTTCGACGAGGCCACGCAGCTTGACAGGGGCTTTGCGCGCTTTGTGGCCGAGATTGCGCACGCCAAGCTCGGCCTCGACCGCCGCGATGCCGCCCACCTGCAGCTGGTCCGCACGCTGTGGGCGCTGCTCTTCAACGGAACGACGAAGCGGCAGCAGCGCAAGCTGTGGTATGCGCTGTGCCACTTCTCCTCCGTGTTCAACGGCGGCCCCGCCGAGTCCGGCGCCGCGGCACAGCTTCTGCGCGATGCCGAGGCGTTGGCCCTGCCTAACTACGCGGCGAGCTGGCAGCCGCTGCTGCAGCGCTACACCCGCGCCGTCGTGGACTTCGTGGGGGCCCTGCCGGGCGGCGTCGAGCAGCGCCGCGACCACCTGCAGTTCCACGACCGCGAGCTGGACCAGCTGTACACGGGCAGCGTGTACACGAACATCGAGCTGGACGGCAAGCTAGTGCGCACGAGCGGTGACCGGCTGAAGAGCGCCGTGTACCCGGTGGAGGTGGTGCCGGTGTTTCCGAGTGGGCACGAGCAGGCAGCCGCCTTCGGCGCGGCAGCCGTGCAACGACTGCGCGACTCTAGCGAGCTTGACTTCCTGGCGGAGCGGGACGCGACGCTGCACCACGTCGTGTTGCCCGACGCGGTTCTCTCCAAGGCGGCTGCGGCGCGGCCCAACATGCTCGTCGGCGGCTGCAACCTCCTCGTCGCGGAAGAGGGCGACTTCGACAACGTGCAGCCCGGCGCTACGCTGCGGTACAGCGTGTCAGCCGAGAACACGTATCAGACGCTGCGGCAAGACCCTGCCAACACCACAAGCTACCTTCTGCGTGTGGCGCAGGTGTCGACGAATGAGGCGGCTGCCGCGGTTGGCGCCAACGCGGATGGCCGCTACGTGACGTACGACCGCGTGGGTCACCGCGACATCTATCAGAAGACGAACAACGCTGACGGCAACACGCTGTCGCGGTATGTCGTGCTGTTCGCAGAGGGCCTGGCCGCGGCGCCGCACGGCGCGGTGCGTGGGGTGAAGCGGGAGCGGGTGGAGGCGTCGGCGCGCAACGGCTCTGTCGACACCCCTGCCGCGCAAGAGCCGCGCACAGAGTGAGCGAGGTGTTCATGAGCGCCGCGGCAACTGCCGTAGAACGGTTAACGGTTGTCGGGTGGCGCGGCGGCGTCGGGCTCAGTCCACGGCGTGACGTCCGCCTCACACCGCTGATCGCTGGCGCGCGCTTCGCTTCCGCGTGGTGTGCCCCCCTCGGTGTCCCGCCTCCGGTGTGCGGGAGAGCGAGAGACACCGTCGCCGCGGCGTCTGCTGTTGTGTTGCGGTCGGCGGGAAGGTGTGGCGGTCTGCCATTGCCGCCGCGTCCTGACACGACGTTGGAGCGGCAAGAGAGGCTGCGCTTGTGGGTACCGACGTGTGAACTCCTTGGTTTTTTTTTCGTTTATCCGCCCCGTGCCCCACTCCGCCTGAATCTTGGTTACCGTTGTTGTCGTTGTACGTAAAGGAAAGGAAGTGAAAAGGCGGCGCTTAAGAAGCGTTGCCGCGCCGGCGACGAGGCCAGCTACAGCGCGCCATACAGGTATATGTGTGTGTTAGCGTGTGTGTGTGTGTCTGTCTGTGTGAAGAAGGCATGCAGTGGTGGTGGAAAGCACGTTGCAGTGCTGTGATTGGAAGGATGAAATCAAACGACATAATCCACCCAAAATGTGTGCACCACAGCCTGACCGATATCGACGCCTGAGCGCCAGAACTCACGGAGGCCCAGTCCGTCTTGTGCCGATTGTGTGTGTATGTGTGTGTGTGTGCGGTTGTAGGCACCTGCGCATGACTGATGAGTTTGTCTCCGTGGGGCAACGAAGGAAGGCAGCCTTCAGCGGTTTCTCGCAGACAGAATGCGGGACGGGACTCGCCAAGCCTTCTGGCTCGACACGCCGCTGCTGCACCTCTGCGTACCGGCGCGGCGGCGCAGCTCATGCGTTCCCTGATATGCCTGCCTTGAATCTCCCGCTGCAACGGGCCAGCGCAGCGCATGCGACACGTCTCTTGAACTGTACTCTCTCCTTGTGTTTCCTCAACTCCCGTGTCTTGACTTGTGCACACACGCACACACACACACACACACACACATACTGTCCCCGCCTCCTCCACTTCACGCACACGCACACGTCCTTGCATGGCTTCTGGCTCCCCCCTCTCCTCGCAGACTCCATCGCCTCTCCACGCCTTGGCGCTCTCTAACAGCTTCTCTCCCCCTCCTCCTCTTCACCACCCCAGCCTCTCCTGCGCCCAGCCCCATTGTGTACGCTCCGTCCCCGCCCCCCCTCCCCCACGTGTTGTTGTTGGTTTGTTTCTTTCTGAATCTCAGACTTCCCGCACCTTTGAAATCTCCATCGTGGGCCTTTTGCTTCCTTTCTCGGTGCCCGACGTTGACGCCTCTCAGAGAATCAGAGACGGTGCATCACGGGTGCAGACACACCTTGCGCCGCCCCTTTTCATTTGCTTTCTCAACGAGAACCAGACCAAGCAGACCAAGAGACACAAAAACACATACGCACACACACACACACACGCACATTCCGCACGCACACAGAGACGGAGATCGAGGCGACGTGTGAAGAGCGCACAAGAGAACGAGAGAAAAGCGGTGTGTCGCCTTAACCTGTTTTTCTGTTCCGCTTTTTTCTTTTTTCTCTCTAGTGTTCGGTTTGTCTTTTTTTTTTCTTTTCTGTGTTTGGGCTCGCTGATCGCCCCGTCTTTTGCGTCCAGTTGGGAAGAGCGACCAAGCACCTACGCTCACGCCCCTCTCTCTCCACACAAACAAGAAGCCTCTTCTGCTCCACACGAACGCAGCGGCTTCGAGGACACGCGCCTCCCTGACTCTCTTCTCGGCTTCCTTCTCTATCCACACCACACCGAAGACAGGGTCGTGTTTCCTGTTTCACTGACTCTGTGCGCTCTCGCTTGCCCCACCTGCTTTTTGTCTCTTACCACCACCACCGCCACGCACTGCTGCACCTTCTTTTTTCTTGTCCCGCCACGCACCCGCAACCTCCTCCCTCCTTGGTCTTCCGCTCCCTTCAGGGCTGCGCCGTCCCCCACCGCCTTAATTCGAACTCTCCCTTCCCCCTCCTCCTTTCTTCGTTTCCTCATCCTCTCCTCACTGTTGGGACCCCCTCGCCCGCCCAACATCGACGTACGCGTGCTTGAAGCCAAACGCGGAAGTTGATTTAGAGGAGCTTCACTGCGAAGAAAGCGAAACGAAAAACGAAGGGAAGAGAGCATTACGAGCGCGGACACGACGTACGGCTGGAAAAAAAAAAAGAACACACACACATACACACAGCACAAGGGCCACCGCGCGTTGCTGAATATTTGGAGTTGACGACAACGCCAGCGAAGTCGAGGAAGGACGGAGTGAAGCCCACCACGCACAGTCAAGCATCGCCAACCACACACACACACACAGTGGAAAAGGGTGCGCAGTGCTGCAGCGGTGTGCGAGTTTGTGCGGAGAAGGCAACAGCAACAGGCACACACACGCGTCGTGCGAGCTAGAAAGGAGCCGTCAGTGGTTGCAACGCGCCGGACTGAGGCAAGTGGAGCAGATAGGCGCTACTCGCTGCAGTTCAAAAGGGTCTTACAGCAACGTGACCTGAAGAAGGGGGGGGGTGCCACTGATCCTCACTTGTTCCGCCGTCTCTCTTCCTTTCCTCCGCCGCTCGTGCCTGCACAAGTGCGTGTGCCTGCGTGTACACGCTCACGCGAGACTCCGCTTCAGCTTCCCCTCTTTTTTTCTTTCTTTTGTTTTCTCTTTCTTTGCTTCTTCCACAGTCTTGTGCTCTCTTTGCTCCCTTTGCACAACCCGACTTCTCGTTGATCTTGCTCGAGCCGGTGCTACCTTCTTTTCCTCCTCTCCTCTAATCTTGTGTTCTGTCAAGGAACCTTCGTCGTCTCTATCAATCACCATACGTGGTTGGCGCAGGCTCGCGGTGATCTAATACTCGTGTTAGACCTTACGCGACACACATCTCCCCCTCCCCTCCTGCCAAGAAACGCTCACGGAGAGCCGGAACGCACAACAGAGGCTAGAACTGCTGCCGCAGAACACTCAGACAAGCAGAAGCAGAAGAAGGTAAAGAAGAGAGAGTTAACAACGGAAGAAGAGTTTTCTGGAGAAGCGTAACTGTATACAGAGCAACAACAACAAAAAGAGAGAGAGCATCAACCTACGAGAGGTGACGCAAAGAATAAACACAACAAACACACGTTTCACTTCCCCAGCAAGCACTGTTCAATCAAAGCAGCTGCCGCTGCAAAAAACAAAAAACAAAACCGAATACACAAACGAATACACACACACGGAAGCCCCTTTTCTTCGTTGTCCTTCTCGCGCTGCTCTACCGCCCTCGCCTGCTCTCTCTCTCTCCCTTCTCCATACTCTTTGTTTGCCTCTTATCCCTCCCCCCTCCCCCTCCCCCCTCCCTTTTCTTCTTCTATTTCACTTGTCTCGTGAAACCCCCGCAAGTCAACTAGCGTCCCTCCACTTCCACGTGCCTTCCCTGTCTTTTTCTTTTTTTCTGGTGTGTGTGTGTGCTCTTCCTCCCTCCTGCCTGTGCTTCTTCGCGTCACCCCTTTCGAGTTTTCTTTTGCCACGTTTCCCTTTCCATTTTTTTTCCTTTTCTGCTTACCTGCGACTCTCACACACGCGTAGCACCTGCGAATCGTGCCGTTTCGCGTGTGAGCTGCCTTCACCCCCCTCGTCCACCTCACACGCGCTTGCCTCCATTGCTCTCATATCGCCACGTACTAGAGGAAGCTGCACGCGTTCGTGCGAGGGAAAGCAACACGAAAAGGAGGGCCGCGTCTTTGCACCTTTGCCTTGCCTTGCGTCTTCTGTCGACTGCTTCTATTCTCTTTTTCTTTCTCTCCGCGGTGTGTGCGTGTGTGTGTCGCGCTCTCTTGACTTTTTCCCGTCACGAGGGTGAACACGTCTTTTCCTTTCTCCGCGTGCCGTCCTCCACCACCCTCCTCCTCTGCGGAGTTCCGTGGCCCCTGCGCTCACCTATACTCGAGTTCACATCTCTTGGCTTCTCCCCAGCCTCCCCCTTCGTGCCTTTTTTTCTATTGCCTTCTCTTCCTCTGTTTGTTTTTCTGGTTAGAATTGTGTTTGTGCGCCTGAACCGCACGCGCTCGATTCACGATTGGGGGAAAAGAAAGAAAGGAAAGTGAATTGCCAACCGAAGACGAAAAGCTGCACGTCCCCCTCATCCCTTACCCCCAACACCGTGTCGTGTGCGGGCTCGGCTGCGCTATCGTCCACAACAAGAGCGAAAAGAAATTAGGTGCACCCGGGGGTCCGTCCGCGTGCTCGGCGTTCGTGTCCTACACCGATCTCGTCTCCTCTCGCCATCATTGGTTTTTCGTTTTTTTTTTCACCCTCCTTTCTCTGAGTGGAGCTTTCGCAGGCGCCGAGTGGTGCTCCTTGTGGGGAATTCAAAGCGTTTGCTGCTGCGTTTATTCCGCGTTCTCGTTTTTCTTGCCAACACTCCTGCGACCGTTTTATTGTTTCTTTTTCGCTCTTCTCTCTTCGCATTTTCCTCTTCGCGTCGGAGCGGGGGGAGCTCTGCTCGTTCGGTTCCCACGAGCCGCACTTGCACGCACCAGGCGAAGAGACACAAGAGAGAAAGAGACAAACAAGAAAAGGTACAAAAAAAGGGAGTTTTAGGGCGAGAAACACACATACACACAAAGCGGTTGGGTTTTGTGTGTCTGCAACGTCGGAACAGCGCAGTCAACGTCAACACGTCCTCCAGAGCAACTTTCACGGCTGACTACATCCTGGTTCTTGCGATCCCCCCTCCTCCTCCTCCTCCTCTTCCTTCTGCTCCTTGTGCCTTGCTTTCTTTTCCGCGCAGCGACATCCCACCCTCTTTCCCACTACGCGCACACACACACACACACGCACGCCCACGTGTGTTTTTCTCTTTGAGCTTTCACTTCCTGCTTTTTCTTTTGTGTCTTCTCGTGTTTTGACACACGCACTTCCCTTTACTGTTACCTCTGTGCGCTTTCTTGACTTCCCCCTCGCCAACATACCTCGGTTGTGCGCATCGCCTGTGGCACCGCTGTGTGTGTGAACGCGCGTGTGTGCACGTCAAGCTTTGTACGCTGTTGCCGCCTTTTGCTTCGTCTTTTCTTTTCGGCCGACAACTTTTCACTTGCCCGGCGTCAACGCACTCGGAGACACGCTCTGCCTACGCGGTGGATTACCTGCGACGAGTGCCAATCCTGGGATCGAGGAAGAGAGAGAGACCTGAGAAAAAGGGAGAGTCTGGAGTGGCGCACGCGTGCACGAGGTCTGAACCGCGCACACGTCTGCTTTGCCCTCTAACGTTCCACATCTGCCCACTTCTCCTTTCTTCCTTTGTTGTGTGTGTTTCACAAGGACTCTTTCCCTCTTTCCGCTTGCTCGTCTAGAGTCCCCGCTCTGTGCTCTGCGCACAGTTGTAGCTCCTCTGCGAATCGACGTTCTTATTCGCCCTTCTCTACTGACCATATCTTCTCTGTCGCCGTGGACTGCCTTCCCTCCACGCACTCTCCTCCACCTGCTACACTGCACCCCCCGCATTCCTCCTTTTACACGCCGCTGCACGCTTTTTACCGCCGACCAACTCTCCTTCCGTCTCACCTCTTCTCCCTTTTCAATTCTCTTCAGCTTTTGGCTTGCTCTCGTCTTCGTCGGGTGTGCATTCAGTTTTTTGTGTCTCGTGTGTGACTTCACCCCGTTGCTTCGAATCCGCTTTTTCTCCCTTTTTTGTCCCCCTCCATTTTCTTCCAACCCCCTGTCACACATTGTTTCCGCGTTGCAGCCCTTCTCTGCTGCGGCTATCTTAACACCTCGTCACAAACTCTGCTCTACTGCTTCTCCTCCCCCCCGTTGCTTCTCTGTCACTCTATCCCGACGCCTCCGTCTCTTTTCTTTTTCGTCGTCGGCTCCACGCTCAGCTCCACTCTCCTTCCTCACAGCTGTGCTGCACGTGTGGTCCTTTCCCCTCCTCGCCATCCACGTCTCTGGCCGCCGCCCCATCACGCGTCTCCAGCTGCTGACAGAGAGAAGCTGCCTGGCCGTTCCTCGACGCCCTCCTTCCTTCTCTCTCACACACACACTTCTTACCGCCTCCAGCCTGCCGCTCCTTTTCTCCCCTTTTCGCTCTTTCTGCTTCTGTTGATTCCACAAAGGCAAATCCCTTCCTTCCTCGTCACCGCTACTGTTCAGCTCTCCCACGTTCTCGTCTCCCTGTGCCTTCTTTCCTTTTCTTTGTTGTCTTCTGGTTACTGTCTCTGTGTGTTCACCACCTGATATCGTCGTTGCTCGACCGCTCCTCGTGTGGTGCGGGTGTTCACCATATTCGCTTTCCTTTTTTTTCCCCTTGGCGCGTGTGTGTCGTGCGACCTGTTCGGCTGTTGTACACCGACCTTCGCAGGCACGTGTGCGCGCGCGTAGGTGACACTCTTTTTGTTTTTCTCGAGTCGCCTTTCCTCTTTTTGTTGTTGTCTTCTTCTTGCCCTCTTCTCCACTTCTCCACCGTTAGTGTCATTTGCTCATTCACACTGCTTTCTCGCCTGCTAGGCTAACAGGGACGCGGATACGCAGAGACGCTGCTGCTGCTGGTCTCTCCCTCCACTCATACAACCACCACACAAGCCCCGCTCTTCTTCTGCTTCTCGTTCAGCACTCGGCTACCAACGCGCGTGCTTTCTGCTTCTCACATCTGCTCGCCACGCGCCTCACTTTTTAAATTCTGCATTCTCCGCTATTTTGATTTCTCCGCTGCAGCTCTGTGCACATCTTCCATTGTTTTTTTTTTTTCAGTGATCGCAGCGTGCGCGTCTTACCCACCGTTGAGAGAAGATAAGAGATCGTGGGCGAGTGCCCTGCCACACGGGAAGCGCAGAAGAACACAGACAGGCTCACCAAGGAAGTGAATCGCGTCAGCAGCCGCAGCCACAGCTTCACCGTCGTCCTCTCGTCATCCCTTTACCGCTGCCTGTTGGGTGGTGCGCCAGGCGAGAAAGAAAGAACGAGAGAGAGAGCGAACGCGGGAGGTGCTGTTTCTTTTACGCAACTTCTTGCTGGACCGTCTCGTGCTTTTCTGGTGAGCTGTTTCCTCAACCTCTCAAGTCTGTCGCAGCAGCGTGTTTTGAGTTTCAGTGAGGTGTAGCTGCGCCGTTCTCCCTTCTTCTCTTTTTTTTTTCCCACCACCGGGTTTGTGTTCGTGTGACTGTGCTTTATTATTGTCTTTTTTGTGCTCTTGCTTGTTGGGTTCCTTTTTACGTTTCTACCTTTTGCAAGAAGCGTCAGGTTGATCTCTCTCTCTCTCTCTCTGCCTGTCTCTCGCGCGCGCTGCCGGCTTTTTAGCGTCACTATTGCGATCCGCAAACCCACGTCTTCTCACCAGACTCCAAACAGCTTTGCCTCCTTCTCTGTTTTTTTTTTTTTTGGGTTCTCCGAACTTCTGCCAACCGTCTGTCTTCCTTGACCACAGTCGTTTTTGCGTGCGCTGCTGCTACAGCTGGAGAGAAAGAAAGCAAGCGAGAAAGGAACGTGTGCGGCCTCCTTTTATTTGTGTAAGAGGTTTGATTCTCTTTCACGAGCTCGCGCGTTGCCCACGGAGAAGCTTCGCGTCTGTACTTCACCGTGACCTTTGTCCTCCCCTCCCCCCCCCTCCCCCCCAACCACCCAGCGCTCCATCACCGGCACTCTTCTCGTTCTGCTCCACACCTCTTTCGGAGCTGCCCTGATCTTTTTTTTCTTGTTCTTCAGCTCCGACCGTCGGCGTTTCTGAGTCGCTTGCCTCTCTGCGCCTGTCCTTTCTTTCTGTTTTTGTTTCCCCCGCCAGCAGAGTTTGCGCCCTCGTACGCGTGTGCGCGCCTCTCTTTCACCGTCTGCTTTCTTGTGGGTCGGGTTGTTCCGTCCTGCGCTGTGGTTGCTGTCGGTGCTGCGGAGCGTGCGAGGTATTGAGCGCCCCCCTCTCTCCCCCTCCGTGTTGCCTTCGCTGTTCTCTTTTTTTTTTGGGGGGGTTTCCTGTTTCGATTGTCCCGCGTTTTGTGAAGCTCTGCTGTTTGATTTGTTTTCCGGACCGTTGTAGTGTTAGTGCTTCCGATTTTGCCGCTCTGTGGGTTCTCTCGGCCTCCGTGATCATCGTCCCTCTCCCCGCTTTTTTTTTTCTTGTAGAGGCCCCCCGGTTTATTATTGTTTCTCTGCTTTTGTCTGTGCGAGTCGGCGTGCGCGTGTGTGTGGGTGTGCGTTTGAGGGTGTGAACGTGGCCTTGATTTCGGCATTCACTTCTTCCCCTCCTTCTCACCCCTCCGCCTGTACCTCACCACATCAGTGCATTTCGCCGCTTTGCGCTCTGGCAGATCCGTTGCTTACTTTTTTGTGTTCCACCGCTTCATTCTATTGCAATTTTTTTTTTTTGTGGCCGTTGGCGGCGCGCATCTCGTTACAGCTGTGTAGAACGCTGTTTCTCCCCCGGCAGTCGTGTGCCTCCGCGTTGTTCTCTGTCCGTTTTGTATCGTAGGCGCCTTCTCTCATACGTGCTCCCGCTTCTTCCCCCGTTTTCCTAGTTTTGTTTTCTCTCGCCCGATCAAGCACGTGCACCACGAAGAAACCCAACCTCGCTGCCGCCACCCGTCCGTCGCTCTACCGATTTGTGTATCAAAGCAGGCCTGTCGTGTGGCGCGTTGGGCATTCCACTGTGCCGTTGGGCGCTGCTCCCCAGTCTGATCTCTAACTCCCCACCCCTTTCCCTCTTTAAAGGCGCTTTCCGGGTTGTGATTGTTGCGCGTCATAGAGCTCGGCGCTCCGTCGACCCACTCGTCCCGCTGCCCAACCAACCCTTCTTTTTCGAGCCTTCACTTCTATATTGTCTTCTTTGTTTCGTGTGTTTGCAAGCCTAAACCTAAGTCCCTGCGTGAGTCTGTGCTGGTGGTTTGTGTGGTGGGTGAGGCTGGATGTCGACGCCGATGAGCGCCTACCCGTGTGCGTACCCCTTCGTCCACTTCGGTGGGGACGGCGGCAGCGTCGCCTACCCGGGAGCAGCGGAGGCTCGCTACCCCGCGGCGGGCACCAGCATCCACCCCGCCTTGAACCATCTCGCCACGCACTACAACCCGCTCCCGGGGATGAACTTCTCGCCGCTGCCCTGCGCCGGGGCGGGCCCAGACGGCGCCACGATGCTGCCCAGCATCGCCACCGCGGCGGCCTACGCCGCGGCCGGCAACTTCCCTTCGTTCTCGTCACTCGAGCTCGCCGCCAGCGCCGCTGCCGCGTCGGCGGACTTCTACGCCTGTGCGGCGGCCTCGGCGAGCCCGATGGGCGACCTGTACTTCTGCAGCCCCCACCCGTACTACGCGGAGTCGCCGCTGGTGCCGCCCGAGCTGTACGGCGCCGGCAGCTCCGGTGCGGGCAGCCCGACGCTCTTCTACGGGGCGAAGGGGCAGGGCGCCGGGGCCGAGGCAGGGCAGGCAGCCGCTGCCGCCGCTGGGGGGTCGCTGGTCAGCAGCGCGAGCCTGAGCGGGTCGCGCTTCCCGCAGTGGTACCTGCCACGCGGCTACTGCACCGCGCCGCCCTATGGGGCGGGGGCGGTGAGCAGCTTCGGCGCGTACGGGGAGGCAGGCAGCACTGGCATCACCCCGACTTCGCTTTCTATGGCAGCGACCTCGGCGGAGGAGGAGGCGCTGGGCAGCCTCGATGTGCGGCCTCGCTTCTCCTCCGGTCCGCAGCCTCCGCGCCTGGGCCCGCAGGTCGGCGTCCCCGTACCCGGGCACTTCGCCCTGCCCCCGCCCACCTCCGCCGGTCTCGCGGCACCGCCGGCGGCGCCGTCGCCGTGCTCGGCGTCCCTCTCCTTTCAAACCTCGCCCGCCTCGCGCGGGGCGTGCACCCCTCAGTTTCTCGCCTACGACGGCCGCGCCTACGGCCTCCCGTTGTGCACGGCGCCCACCAACACCACCGACGCCCTCCAAGCCGCGGCGCGGTCGCCGCTGCTCGGCGCGGGCAGGCCGGCTACGGGCGGCCGCAGCCCGGTCGACGTGGTCGCCCCACTCACCGGGCTACACCCGGCACGGGCGTCGGTGCCCAAGGCGGGTGCACCGCATCACCAGGTGTCCGCCGGCCCCCAGCCGCCCACCGCCGTACTTGCGACGCCGCCGCATCGTGTGGGGCTGGGCGGCGCCGTGCCTGCCGCTGCTATGGGGGCTGTCGACCCCGCGCCGCTGTGCTCCCCGGACGAGTCGGTGCTGCTCGCCGACGTCCACGCGCGTCTCCTGCTGCAGCAATACCAACACCAGCTCGCCGCGCAGAAGCGCAAGCAGCGGGCGGCCCAGCGCCGGGCTACCGTGAAGGCGCTCTGCGGTGCCGACCTCGCTGAGGCCGCCGAGGCCGCCGCTGCGTTGGTGGCGGTTGCCAGCGCGCCCGCGACGGACGCGGCCGTGGGGGGTGAGGGGCGTGCCGCCGCGCCGGCCGCTACCAGCAGCGCGGTCAGGGAGGCGAGCGACGACGAGGCGGCGGCCGCCGCAGTGGCGACGCTGTCGCCCATCCCGCACGTGCTGACGGACGCCGACGCTGAGAGCGCGACGGAGACGGAGCACTCACATGCGGAACGAACGGCCGACGCGGAGGGGCTGGCCGCTGCTGCGCCGCCAACGCAGGATGCGCTGGATCGCGTGCTGACGGTGCCTGGCGTCTTGTGGCGCCACGACCCGTACAGCCGCCGCGTGCTGCCGACGCCCGACTCGTCCGAGGTGAGCGACGACGTCGCCGCTGCGGAGCCGGTGAGTGCAGCACCGGCAGCGATGCCGGCCCACCGCCCGTACGCGTCCTCTGTCCCAACGAGCCCTCTGCTGAGGCGGCGGCTCACCGAGGTGATCACCGCCCACCAGGAGGCGACGGCGAGCGCCGTGCAGTCGTGCTGCAGCTCACTCAACTCGTCCGTCTGGAGATCTCCCATGTCCGTATCGGTGGTGCTGGATGTGACACAGCCGCAGCCCAGTGTGCGGCGGCAGCCCACGAAGAAGGTGTGTGTGCGCCACTACGTGAGCGGCGACGGCGACGGCAGCGGCTGCCCGCCGCACGACTGCAGCGGCATTGTCGGCTCGCTCGCGACGGTGCGGGAGGCGGATACAGTGAGCCGGCGGGTGGTGCCCCGCCCCGCTGCGGTGTTGACTGCTGCTGCTGCTGCTGCTGCTGCGTGCAAGCCTCACGATGAGCCCGCAGCGGCGACACCACCGCAGTCGGTAAACATCGCTTCGGCTGCCGTGGTGGGGGCGACGAACAGCGCTGCCGCTGCCGCTGCGCCAGCCGCCGCCGCGTCCACCGTAGCCGCGCGGGAGAGGCTGCCCCAGACTGCTGCGGCCGCCCGCTCAAGCTCCGCCCCGGTCCTTCTGCCAGCACGCACGCCGCTGGTGGCGCCGACCGCGAGCCCGGCGGCTGCAGCTCGCAAGACGCCGCCGACGACCGAGGGTGGTGCGGCCATGGCCTCCGTGTCGGTGCGCAGCGAGCACCTCGTGCCGCTGCCCCGCTCCGAGCAGCTTCGTGACGCTGCGGACAGCAAGGCGGTGCCGGGCACCCGCACCCGAAGCAGCAGCCGCCGCAGCAGCGCTGACCGCAGCGCGGCGACCGAGTCACCATCTTCAACGTCCTTGGCGAGCGTGCAGATGGACGTGGCTGCCGCGGCGTCGGCGGCTGCGGCGTGGCCAGTCGCCTCGCAGCGGCCCAAGCCGTACTCCTCACCGCTGCTGGGCGAGAAGGCGCGCACGTCGGTGCAGGTGGCCGCGACGTGCTGGGCGTGGCAGCTGCGCAGCTCCCGCGTCTACCCGCCGCCCTGCCCGGGCGACATGGGCGCCTTTACCGCAGCGTTTGTGGCTGACTCCCTCGACGACATCGACGTGGTGGTGCTGCAGCGCCTGTGGCATCGTCTGAACCGCAGCGGGTGCTACAAGGATGCCCTCGCGCGGCGGCGGAAGGTGATTGGCGAGGGGAGCAACTGCTCCACCCGCCTACTGCGCCGGGTGGTGCCCCTCCCACGGCGGGTGCGGAATCGCCGCCGCGGCCTCGAGGCCGACGACGCGGACGCCCCGCGCTTCACCGTGCTGGATGAGGCGGATATGAAGTACGTCTACGTCCTCTACCACCGCTTCCGCCGCAGCACGGCCGTGGGCTGCGAGTGCTTCGCTGTCGGTACGACGGTGGTCGTGGACGGCGACATGGGCATCGAGACCGGCACGGTTGAGCTGGTTCTGACGCGCGAGGAGTATGACGGCATGTCCGAGTCGAAGCGCCACAACGCGCACCTCGTCGGCAACCTCGACTTCGCGCTCGCCTCGTCCATTCACCGCGCGGCGCACGCGGATGAGCTGGTGGTGCGGAACACGATCCAGACGCCGCTGGAGGAGGCCACACTGGAGTTCCTGCGCTTTGTGGCGACGCAGCCGCACCTCTTCCGCAGCTGCCGTGTTGCGCACATGCACTTCGTGGACGTCGAATTCCAGGCCGATGCACAGAAGCTGTACGTGCACTACACCTGCGACGCCCCCGTGCGCTTCCTCGAACTCGCCACGTACCTCAACCACATCTTCCACTGCCGCATCTGGATGCGGATGGCATCGGGTGACTGCACAGACGGGTCCTGCTCGGATGAATAGACCAGCAAACCCGCGTGTGCGTGTGTGTGTGTGTGCGTGGGTGTGGGTGTGCCACCACGCTGACCTGGCCTACCGTGTTCGCGTTCTCTCTTCACCCCTCACGAGCCACTACGCAGTCGGTGGCGCACCGTAATTCGTTTTCCTTTGTATTGTTCTCCCCTACGCCCCTCCTCGCTCTGCATCTTCTCTGCTCTGTGCTCCCTTGTTGTGGTGTGCCGCATGGGAGGCGGAGCGGGCACAGAGCCCCCGAGGCGCAGAGGAGCGGGCGTGTGAGCAGCCGAGGGTGCGATCACAGAAGAAGGGAAAGAGGAGGTGGGGGCAGTGCCCACTCGATGGACGGGGGCGCCGGGTTGCAGCAGTCTCCACCCCCCTTCCCTCCCCCTTTCCTCCTTTCTCATCTTCCAACCCCCCCCTTTCACCTCCTTCAGTGCTTCGAACAAAGGAAAACAATCTGGGAGACGTCCTCTACGCGAAGACCTCGGCTTGTGCGCGCTACGGAGCGTGAGGGCGCAAGGAAGCGGTAAAGACGGAGAAGGAGGGCAGCTCATGGGTGCGGCGTCTGGGCCATCGCCCTCCTGCCAGGGTCACATCGATGTACCGCACACTCCACACACACACACACACAAACACATACAAACACAAGTATACCAGCAGGGCTTGGCGCTCTTCCTTCCCGGAAGAAAGCGGCGCCCCGTCGAAGCGGGTGCCGTTGCCGATCCAGCCTCTCCTTCGTGCAGAAAATGTGTGAGCAACAGGAACGACAGTGACAGCAGCAACAGAGAGCGAATTCTCCTTTAGTAGCCCCCCCTCCCCATCCTCCTCCTCCTTCTGCGCAGCCCATCTCCGCCAGCGTTGCCCTCCTCGCCGCTCTGTGTTCCATCCTTCACGCTCATGGAGCTTGCCTATTCCTGACTTGCGATCTTCGTGTCTGCGTGCTGCTGCTGCCCCTCCCTTCCGCCCTCCTCCACCATCTCCTCATCACCCTTTGTGTTTGTGTGTGTTCTCGTTTTGCTTCCCGAGAAGCGCATCTCCTGCACGCTATTCCGTTTCTCTGTACGGTTGGCACATTCTCAGCCTCCAGTCGAGCGCAATGCCCCCCCCCCCCCCCCACCGCACCCCTCTACCCCTCCGACTATTTCCAGTTTCTTCTTGTTCCCTTTCTTCCTCACTTCTCCTGCTTCAGCACCACCCCCCTTTTCGCCCTCCTCCTCCTCCTCGCTCGCCCGCTACAGCACGTTTCGACTGCTTCTCAGTCTTCCCACTCTCCGCCGCACACCGGCGAGACGTGTCGCTTTTCTCTTTTTCCTCCCTCGCGAAAGAAAGACGACCACCATCACCACCACGTTGCACGTTGTCATGGCAGCGTTGTCGTCGTAGGCGCCGGGTCAGGAGGTGACGAAGACGAGCTTCTTGCTTCCCACCCCTGCAGCTCCTGCCGCCTCCTGCTCCTCCTCTTTCGACTCCTCTGCTTCTTTCGGTTGCCCACACGCCCCCCCCTTGGCAGACCCTGCGTGCGTTTGTGTGTGTGTCTGTGTGTTTATAAGTTGTAGGCTCTTGGTGATAGTGCGACTGCGCTCCCCCGTATAGCGCGCATCGCCCGTCCTTCTTGACTGTCCGTCCTTGAAGCGCCTCGTAAACGATGGACCGACCCCCCCCTCCCCCCACACACACACGTACACAGACACAGACACACGTGCACATCACCACTGAGCTTGTGCACGGCCTCTGTCTGACTCATCAACAAAGCGCTCCGCGGCGCCTCAGAGGGCAGGCGAGGCCTCAAAAGGAGAAAAGGAAAGAGGAGCTTGTTGTCTTGCAGTGTACTAGCCGCGCAGGCACGCGGCATGCCCGTAGCACACGGAAGGGGGGAGGGACCTGGGACATTGGGTGGGTGCTGGAAACGGTATTGAGGCAGGAAGCGGTGCAGATGGTTTAGCGCTTGTGGTCGATGAGGTGTAGCACGTGAAGCACCCCGCACAGACACACGCATTCGGCTGCGCATGCATCGCTTGGGGGCAACAACACGTTGCCTGAGGCGCCCCGTCTTTCCTCCTCCTCCTCCCGCCCTCCTCTTGCTCCCCCCTTCTGCACGTGCTGCCGCCAGAGCTGCCTGACCGCTTTTTGGCTTTCATCATCTTTTTTTTCTTTAAGTTGGCTTCCCCTCACTGCCTTCTTCCACTTCGTCCTCTTCATCTTCCTCTTCCCCGCCCCTGTCAAGTGGAAGTGCTGCAGTGTGGTGATGTGCCGCACGGCTGTGCGCGTCTGCGCGCTCGTGCGTCTCCTCGAAGTGTGAGCGCACTTGTGTTTGTATGTGTGTGTGTGTACGTGCGTACGTGAGAGTGTGCTGTCTCTCTATGTCCTCCTTGTGTTCTTTCTTTCTCTCTTTTTATTTGGGCCTCTGCGCCAGCCCCGTTCTTCGTTTCTCCCTTCGCCACTTTTTGTTTTCTTCTTTTGTTGTCCACGTCGGGCGATGTGGACGGGGCGGACGTGACGCACCGAGGAGGCCCCCCCTTCCCCCTCCCCCTCCCAATGCTGCGTTTCGAGCTCTCCAAGTAAGCTGCAGGGAGGGGGGGGGGCGCACAGCTGCTGCTCTCTTCTTCTTCCTTTCCTCTTGCTTTGGGCTTCTTCGTCACTCCCTTTTTCGCAGGCGAGCCTCTCCGCCGCCACCGGCGCCGACTGAGGGTTGTGACGATGACGAGCGAAGGGAACGCCTGATAGGAAGCGGAGGAAAGCTGTTGGACAGGGTGCAGAGAATGAGGCCTCGCCGCCCTGTGTCTGCTTCGACCCGTCCTCGTTTTCCCTTCTTGTTTCTTTTGTTTTGTTTTGTTTCTGTCTCGGCTTCTTCTTGCTTGCCGTGTCTTGTTGTGTCTGCTTGCCGGTGCTGTGCGTATCGCCTTGCCTCGTCCACAGCGTGTGTGGTGGCGGGGAGGGGGCAACGGCTACTGGGCGAAGGGAGGGGCGACGATGAGGTCATTTATGGGTGCTGGGCGAGATGCCCTGATACGCTCCGCTGGAGGATGGCCACAGCCCGGTGAGTGCTCCCGATGCTGAAGATGGGTTCGGAGAGGTCGAGAGGCTACCCACGAGCCTTCGTTCCTCCTTCCATCGCTTTACGGCGCTCTCGGCTGATGCGCGCCTGGTGTACAGAGCATGATCGCGGAGGCAACGTCAGGTCTGATAGCAGGAGGGAAGACAGGACACTCCTGTAGCAGTACATCGCGAAGCTCGGGCCACGCACCCCGGGGCACACACGCGCACACACCAGCAACAGACACAAGAAGGCGCGCACAGTGGAGGATGCGGCTCTGTTCCCTTTTCTCTTCCTTTTTTTGTTTCACGTTTCCTTTCTCGCCTCCAAAGGCTCACCAAAGTCTGTGCGCCACTTCGTGCAGAGAACCTTCCCTCGCCGTACACGTCGGATGTGCCCCTCCCCTCCCCCCGTACTGCAACGAAGACACACAGAAAACAACGAACAAACAACAACGTCGTATACGGCACCGATGGAAAAAAGAAAAAAAAAACAGAGGATCTTCATCTTCTCTCGGATCTGCAAGAGACATACTGAGAAAAAAAAACGAAAGAAAACACGGGAGGCTGAGAACTCCGCAGAGGACCCGACGCGCGCGGGTACGCAGTGGCGCTCGAATGTCTCGTGTGAAGGTCTATGACCGATCAGGTGGCGAGTGCAGTGCGGTGTTGGCTTTCCGTGCGCGTCAGTGTGATGCGCTGATGGTCTGCGTGCCGCTGCTGGAGTCTGAGTCGAGCCCAAGACAAAGCAGAGCTTGTACACGAGCGCACGCTCAGCCATGTGCCGATGCAGATGAGCGCCGTTGCGTTCAGCTGCGCTTCCACTCCCAGCCGTTTCCTGATACGCGACTTGAACAAGAACAAACGAAAAAGAAGAAACACACAAGCGCTCAAAAAAAAAAAAAAAGACTGGTGTTGGCAGCACCAGTACCAGTCTGTCTGTCTGGTGCACCTCGAGGGCGGCCGTGCGTGTCGGCGTCGGGTGCGGCGCACACGCCTCTCCCCCCTCTCCGCGCTGTGCTCTCCTTGTGTGCCTCTTCAAAGTGTCTGGCAGTCCGCATCGGTCTGAAGTGGACGGCGGCCCACCACGTCACGAGGAGGCGCAGGTACGATGGCGGTGACGCGTAAGGAAGTGATGCTGATGTGTACCGCACGTCATGTTAGGATACACGATGCCCTGCACAGGCGTCCTCAACTCCGCTTCCACCTTCTCCACCTCATCTCTATCAGTTTTCTTCATCACCATCACAGTGCTCGACTCGAAGTCGCGGCTACGGTCTTCACGACAAACCCTTCCTCCTCCTCCCCCATCTCGGCGCCGTTCAGACCCATCTCGCCTTGACGCGGCACATTGTTTTCTCTCCTTTGTGTTTGCTCGCACAAACTCCTTTTTTTTTTTTCTGTTTGCCTCCGCACCTCTTTGATGCGTTAACGGCCTTGCGCCGCAGCACACCACAGCTTCCAGTAGGCCTCCTCAGCACATCTTTCTTCTTGGTTTCGTGGCGCACCACTTGCGCAGCAACAGCAGCAGCAGCACACCACGGAAGTCGACAAGCGCGTCGCCACTTTTTTGCTTCCTAATAGAAGGGCCTGTCACAGGCACACAAGCGAGATTTCCCCACCCTCAAAAACACACACGCAAATACGAAGAAGCACACGCAGAGCTTTCTCATTTTTGTCGACCTGTGTGTGTGTGTGTGTGTGTGTGTTGCACGCCGCGTTTCTCTCCTTTCTCAAAAAATGAACTACTTTGGGCAGTGGTCTAATCTCCAGCTCGTGCGCCAGGACGGCTCGACGCGGCTGGCCGCTGATGTGTTGCGCCATGTGCCGTACGTCGTTCTCTTCTTTGGGGCCTCGTGGCACACCGAGACGGAGGCCTTCATGGATGTGATGGGCCGCTTCTACGAGGCGAACCACAACGCGCACGGCTTCGAGGTTGTCTACATCTCGCGCGACTACAGCAAGGCAGAGATGATGCAGAGCTTCCTGCTCTCGGAGCGGGCGGCTGCCGCGGCTCGACGGCGCGAGCGGCAGGAGCGGAAGGAGGAGCGCCGACTGCGTCGTCAGCAGAGCGACGCGGACGCCGCGACCGGCACCGGCGAGTCCGCGGCGCAGAGTGAGGCAGGGTACACCTCCAACAACAGCAGCGGCGACCGCTCCGGCAGGCGGGATAGTGCCACCGCGGCGGGGACGGCAGCGGGCGACGGCGACCATCCACGGCGCAGGTCGCTCGTGAAGCCGCGCACGGCCCCATCGACGCCGCCGCCGCTGAAGCGTGTGGCAGAGCTGCGACCGAACAGCCCGCCGACGAGTGGCCTCGCCAGCGTCTCCGCCCACCCGCTGTCGACGCGGCGCGCCTGCGGCTTCTGGGCCGTGCCGTACGACCACGTGGGGTGCGTTGGGGTGCCCCTGCTGTACCATCTGCGTGTCTTCTCCTACCCCGGCGTGGTGGTGTGCCGCAACAAGCCCTTCTCGCTGCGCACGAAGCCGGTGCTGCTGCCCACGCTGGCGGAGCAGCTGCCACCCTCGTCGCTCGAGGCGGCGGCCCCGGGGCCCGACCCGAGCCCCTCGCTCCCACCAGCCGCACCCCGCGGTGAGGAGGACGGCGCGCCGGCGACGGAAAGCGAGGCGGCTGCCGAGGATTCGGAGCTGCTGCCGCCAGGGATGCCGGCGGCGCACGTGGTCGACTGCGCCAATGCCCCACAGCGGCGCAAGTTCACGCCGGTCGTGGCGCGGCGCGACTTCCAGCCGGAGGTGATTACGATTGCCGGCCGCTTCATGATGGAGCAGGACCCGTGCGCAGAGAACTTCCCGTGGGAAAAGATGCCGACCAAGACGCAGTGGGCCGCGCTCCTGTTCTTTGTGATTGTGTCGGTGGTGACGGTGGTGGCGCTGACGTGGCTGCTCCCCACCATCTTGATTTCGCGCCACACCGCGGCGATCCTCAAGGCACAGAAGCAGCGGTAAGGCACGGGTGCAGACTTAGACCCACACACCCACACACACACACACACACACACACACACACAGTCAAAGAGGTGCCCCGGGGGACCTTGCGACGTGAGAATTCCCTTCAATCATAACAACTTGAGCACACCTTGCGGCCACCGTAGTAGGGAGGGAGGGGGGGGGAGCGGGGGAAGGAAGAGGAAGCGGACCCCTTGCGGTGTCATGCCGCCTCTATACCCAAGGCGTGAGTGCGTCGGTGTCTCACGGTCTACGTCGGTTGCTTGTAGAAGGGAAAGCGGTTCGCTACTCCACACGTCCACAGGAAAGGAGGGGGGGGGGTGGGCACGTCGGCGAAGACAGTTTCTTTCTTGTCTAACCTAGTGTCTGCCGCTGCGCTGTCCTGCATCTCTCTCTCACAGCTGCCACACAGTGTGTGCATGGGTGTTAAGTGCGTGTAGGTGTGCTTCACTAACGCTTTCTTGCTCCCTCCCTGTCTCTCTCGTCCCCTCCCCGAAAAGGTGCGTTAAGGGAAGAGGCGCAGTTCCGCTCCCCACGGCCCGATTGCTGTCGGACTCGCCTGGTGCCGCTGCATCGACTCCTCCCTTGTGTTTCCCTGCCCCCGCACGTGATGCCGTCGCTTGTCCGTGAGACCTGCGACCTCCCCCCCTCCTTCCTTCTTCTTCTCGCCACTCGCAGCTGGGCGCCGAGGGCGTGGACCGGTGCGTCGCTACTCCGCTTTCATTTTGGCAAAGACTCCCAGGCACGTGGTTGGGCTCCGGGGCGCGCGCGCAATGACGTCTGTGCTGTGCCGCTCTCACTAGACACACATCCAAGGTTCTTTGTATATACCTTCAGTGCTCCTTTCGTGATTAATGGAAGCAAACAGACAAACAAAAAAGCGAAAACAACAAAGGAAGACCCGGCTGGGGAAGGGGGCTTGAACTTCCAGGTGCCCAGTACTACCTCCGCTGGACGAGGAGCGGCCGAACGCACATCATCATCGTGGCGGAGCGTCCCCGGCTGCTGTGGCACTCCGTGCGACGCTTCACTGGTCACGGTGAGCGCTCGTTTCTGCGCGCGCCCTCATGCGCACTGCCTTCTCAGCAGCTGTGCGCCGCCAACTGCATTTCTTCTCTTTACTTCAACATCAAGATGAGCTTGCGTACCGCACCCCGCATCCTCTCTCTCCACACGCTGCCTGCCCATGACGCTTGCTCCACTCTTCCTCTCCGCCATCACCGGCCTTCCCCTCCCCAACACACCCACACACACACACACACACACAAACACCCACACACACAAACACCCACACACACTCGGTTCCTCTCTCGTACACCCTTCGAGAAAGTGAATCCCCGGTGTATAATCTATTTCGCCTTTGCTGCTGCTGCTGCTGCGGCTGCTGCGCGTCCAACACATCCCTCGTATCCCCCAGCTCCTTTTCCGCCAGCTCCTCTTTGTGAGCTTCCTTCTCTCTTTCCTTCTTCTCACTCGCCCACTCACCCACTCACTCCCGCAGACACCCTCACGCGCACGCACCAAAACGCAAAGCTCACGCACAGACGTCGAGCAGCTTCTGCTTCTTTTCTCGCCTCCTCCATCGTTGGCCTCTCCGTACTGTCCCTCGTTTCTCTTCTTTCCCTCCCCTTGCTGCGGTGGGTCCTTCACAACCTACCACGCGCCGCCAGCTTCAACGCGTGACGCACTTGTGCGTGTCTTCCGTTTTTTTTTTCCGGGTCCTCCCCTCCTTCGGTTGCCGTGTGTGTGTGTGTGTGTGTTCGCGTTGAGACCTCAGCGCTTTGCCTCTCTCTCTCTCTCGCACGCTCTCTCCTCCCTCCGTTCAGATTTCGCCCCTCGCTCACTGACGAGCATCACACGTTCACCCAGGCGACGCCGTACCACCGATCTCGCTGTTGCCCCTCTACTTCAGAGAACAACCAGCGAAGACAAGCGAAAAAGGGGGCCTCGCGGTGCTGATCATCCGTCGTTTCCCCTTTTCTCCCTCGGTGATTGTTCTGCGTGTCTGCGTTCTGTGCTCAGTGTGTGCGGGCGTGTCACGACCTCGACCGCGCAGCCACGGGGGACGTTTTGACCGCCGCGGTGGCCCTCCATCACGTAGACAGGGGCTCGGTCAAGAACGAAAAAAACAACAACAACAGCAGCAAGCAGATTGCAAATACACACCAACACACCAACACACACACACACAAAAAAAAAAGATGCCCTTCCGCCATCACGATGTGCCCTTCCTGTCGCAGTTCCCGGACCTGAAGCTGCTGCGGCAGGATGGCAGCACCGTCGCCGCGTCGGAGGCGTTCAAGGGAAAGCGGTATGTACTCATATACTTCTCCGCGCACTGGTGCCCGCCCTGCCAGCGCTTCACCCCGCTGCTGGCCGACTTCTACGAGGCCCACAAGGACCGCTACGGCTTCGAGGTCCTCTTCGTCTCCTCTGACCGCGAGGAGGGGCGCATGATGGACTTCTTCCAAAATCGCAGCAGCAACTACGTGCGCCGCCCGCCCCCGGTGCCCAACACGCCGAGCACCGGGCACAACCACCCGGACGAGGAGAACTGCCGGATCGAAAATCTGAGCTGCTCCCCCACCCCTGAGGATGCGGCTGCTGCTGTTAGTGGTGGCGCGATGGAGGTTGGGTGCGAGATGCCCGATTCGATGGGCGACTCTGGCGCGCACTCCCTGCAGCAACCCGGCGCGTCCTCTTCCCTGGCGGCGACACGCGGAAGCACGCTGGTAACGCGACGCGGGCAGGCCGCGGCGAGCGGGTCGCGCGTTCCCAAAGCGAACGGACACGGCCCGTGGCTGGCGCTACCCTTCAAGGAGAACGATGTGGCCCGCTTCCTCTCCCGTGCCTACTCCGTCGTGTCAATCCCGAAGCTCGTCGTTGTGGCCGTGGACACGAGCTGCATGGTGACGAGGGAGGGCAAGGCTATGGTGATGCGGGACCCGGATGCCACGCGCTTCCCGTGGCGGTTTGCAGAGGGCGACATGCAGCCTCGCTCGGAGGGCTGGCACGAGTGCTTCTTCGTTTTGTTGCTCATGGTGGGTGGCGTGTATTGGTACTTGTGGATGTTATGACGCCGGCGCCGAAGAAGGTGAGAAAAGGAAGAAACATGAAGACCGAGGTGGTGCGGCGCGCAGCGTCAGCGCGTGTGGCAACTGCGAAGGTGCCCATGGGGTGAGCAGAGCTGGGACAAGGTCAACGAGCCATGTGAAGAGGGGGCTGGCTGGGGGAGGGCGGCGTGGTGGCCGTGCCCCGCGTTCTCTCTCGCGCCCGGCCTTATCGTGATACCTCACCTGAGCTACTTCCACTCGCGGCCTCGCCCGCAAAGCGAGTCTGATGCGGCGCCTGTTCTGTTTGTTTCTCTTTGTGTGTCTGTGTATATGGATGTGTATGCGTGCGTATGGGTTGCTCTAGGTGCACAGCAGTCGTTCAGGTGCGGCTGCGGTGCTTCTTTCTTCTGCGGCTGTCGCCTCCAGCCTTTGCGCGCGTTGGTCGCTGAGCACTTTATCTGACCATCTTGCTCATGCATCTGTAAGCGCACTTCAATCCGTTTCGGACACACCGACACGGTCACTATCAGTAAGGACACGGTACATGGGCTCGAGACGGAGGCTCTCCGTTTCCTTCTGTTGCCGCCCCTTGATGCATGCGTGTGTGTGTGTGTGTGTGTGTGTGATTGTGTTCATCGTGAAGAGCGATGTCAGGGCTAGGTGCCCCACCTACTCCCGGGCACGCTCTCTCTCCCCTCCGGTCCATGTGCTGGTTGTGGCAGCGTGTTTTCTCCGCTTATAATGCGCGCAGCTGATCGAAGATGTAGTGCAAAGCCCGGAAGGGAGGAGGGGGGGGGGGCAGGAGCGCGGAGGAGGAGAGGACGATGCCGTGAGCTAGTGTTGGGCGCTCCCTCTCTGCGTGACAACTCCGCCTTGACTCCGATCTGTGGAGTTGGCGTGTGACTGGCGTTCTGTTCCATGTGTTTACGTGTTACTCGACGCGTGCGTGTTTGTGTGTGGGAGTTGTTGCGTGTTTTTTTTTCCTTGTGTTCATACGCGTGCTTGCCTGTACAGCAAGACAGAAAAACAAAGTGAAAATGAGAATGGCCGTTAATCGGCTCTCCGCGTGATGTCCTTCTTCAATGCATCGGTATTTCTTTCTCCGACCTGCGCCTGTATTTGGGATGAATGCTGCTGCCTCCCCTTCCTCCGCCCCCTTCTCCCTCCCTTCCCTCCCTCCCCTCCCCACAGGTCGGACGCTGCAACCTCTTTGAACGATGCGGTTTCCTGTTGGTCCTGTGTCTTCGGTGTCTGTCCACGTTGCTCGTCGTTCTCGATCTGTCGTCGCCTGCCTGCTCTGCGCCTCCCCTTCCCCTTCCCCTTCCCCTTCCCTCCCTCCCTCCGCTGCTTGTGCGGCCTGCTCCTCGCCCCTTTCACTCTTCCCTTCCTGTTCGCACCCCGCCGCCCACCTGGCCCACTATTATTTGTCCACCCCTCGACCACCTCCTCCTTGTGTGCTTTGCCCTTTTGTTTTTGCTGGATCTCTCCAGTGTTCTCGTTTCCTCCCTATCAGATATGCCATCTTATCACCGTCAGCATGCCACCCCAATGCACGGTGCCCCTCGTAGCCCGGGAGGCTACCTCACATCGCCTTCCCCTTCACATGAGGCCCCTGCACGCCTTCTTCTCCACGCAAATATATAAAAAAAGAGAACAACGGAGAATGCACTCACGCACACACGCTGTCGAGGAGGGCCGAGGTAGCGGGCGTACGCCGCAGCCTGCTCCGAGAGTCATGACTGTCTCACCGATTCCCCTCCCCCCACCAGTGCGGTGTGCGTGTGTCTCACACACCGGGCATACACGCAGCCGCTAGAAAAGAGAGGGTCAGGACAGCGGACATCGGCTGACTCCTGCGTGGTTCGCGGCACGCTGCTGGAGATGCGCGCGGCCTTCTTATCTCTCTCCCCCTCTCCCCCCGCACAAGCCACGCTGGATGAAAGGCGGCGAGGGAGGGGCGGGAGTTGGGAGGGGGGAGAGAGATCGCCGTACGGAAAAAAAGAGAAGAGCGCAGACGGCAGCTCTTGCCGCCCCTCACGCATCCCCCCCTCCTTGCATGCTCCGTTCCGTGTCCCATCCCCGACCCGCTCCTGTCCTGCCTTCTTTCTGCCCTGCTCTTTGGCTCACCCCACTTCTCTGTGGGGGGGGGGGGCACGCCGACCCTCTCCGGGTGCATCGCGCGCCCTCGGTGACACTGCCTCTCTGACTCCCTTCCCATGTTCACACCACTCGACCTCCCTCACCCCCTTTTTCCCTCGTGTGCTTCACTGCGGCGGCGGTCTTGGCAGGTTCCACGCGACTCACTCGTCCGCCTTTCTCCGCCTGCCCCGCTCCTCCTTCACCCTTCGCGCCTCCTTCACTCGCTTGCTCTCTTGGTCGCATCTTAGGCCACTCTCACCTATTGCCCACCCTCCCGACTCGGGGAATCCAGCTTTCGCGCAAGTACACAGTTCTCCTCCTGTTCAGAAAGGGCCGGACTATTCAGATCTGCATCTCGGCAAGTGAGCCCCCCCTCCTCCCCCTCTCCGTCCTCCCTCCGCGTGCACTTTCGTACAAGGGGGAAGATACAGAGGAGCTACTCACCGTGCTGCTGCACCTTCCACTTCACCGGACACGCGCTTGTGACCATTCTCTTGTATACCCACGACTTACTTGTCTTTCGCTCCCTCTCCCGCTGTCTCCGTCTCGCGTTTCCCTCCGCGTTCTCCTTCTTCTGCAGCTTATCATCTCTTCGCGTCCTCACCCCCCCCCTCCTCCCTCCCTCACGGTGCGCCGCGTGCCTACTTGTACCTCCGCACTCGGGGTACGCACCTGTGAAGTACGTCGTCTGCGTGCTCCATCACGTTACAGCGCCTGGGCGTGAAGTGACGAGGCCAAGAGAGTCTACTCACTTTTTTTTCTCGTTTTAGCTTTGTCCAGTTTCCCCTGCTTGCCGCTTCCTTCCACGTTCAACTCGCGCGAAGTGGCCACTCGTCGCACTCGCTGCCAGCGCGCACTCGTCCTCTCACCGGTTGGTGCGTCAATCGGACTCGCTCTGCGTGGCTGCGCCCCTCTTGGTTCCATTCCGGTGCCTCTTTCCTACTGCCACCATGTCCGGCCTGAAGAAGTACCTGCCGTACACGTCGAGCTTCCTGAAGGGCAAGGCAAGCGACATCACGCTGCCGACGCTGGCGGGCAAGACGGTGTTCTTCTACTTCTCAGCGAGCTGGTGCCCGCCGTGCCGCGGCTTCACGCCGCAGCTGATCGACTTCCACAAAGCGCACGCGGAGAAGAAGAACTTCGAGGTGATGCTCGTCTCCTGGGACGAGTCGGCGGACGACTTCAAGGACTACTACGCGAAGATGCCATGGCTGGCGCTGCCCTTTGAGGACCGCAAGGGGATGGAGTTCCTCACGACGGGCTTTAATGTGAAGTCGATCCCGACGCTGATTGGTGTGGACGCGGACTCGGGCAATATCATCACGACACAGGCACGGGCGATGGTGGCGAACGACCCGGAGGGCATCAACTTCCCGTGGCCCAACACACCGGGGAAGTCGTAGTTGACGGTCAGCGCTACTTGGAGGCACGACGGAGTGGCGCATGACTGCCGGATTTGGGGGTTTGGGGGGGAGAGGGACGTGCAGCTCCTGCGTGTTCTGCATGCGAGCGTCCAGGCAGCAGGTGCTCTTGTCCCAGAGAGCCGGACGTGTGTGAGAGCGTGCTTCAATTCGATCGTGCGGCGGGGGGGGCGTCGGCACCTGGACCTGCGTCTCTCCCTCTCTCCCTCTTGGGGTCTGCGAACCACAGCCGTCTCGAGCTTCCCGCTGTACTCGCCATCGAGTAATTTGAGCAGGGAGGGGATGACGAAGGAGTAAGGGAGCGGAAAGGAGGAGGGGGATGGGCCAGGCGAAAGCGGCGTCCTGTGCTGCCGGCGAAGAAAACACGAGGGAAGGTGCCGTTGCAGTGCCGATGCGCGTGCGTGTTGCTGCAGGGCTACAGGCGCGGCTGTCGGGCACCGTTGTCCATGTCGCGCGTCGCCCCCCCCCTCCCCTTTCTGTCGCCCTTTAGCGTCTCCTTCCTCGTCTATTCCAACGTGCACGTGGGGGGGGGGGTCCCCTTTCCGATAGCCGAAGCTCACAACACACACACACACACACACACACACACACACAAGCGCACACACCTACGCACAGGCGTGTGCAGCCCATATTCGCCAAAAAAAGTGAAGTAACCGGTGTCCTTGCACGAAGGGGCGCGAGGGCGAGGCTGATGGATGTGGTGAGGGTTGGGCTCGAGCCGAGCAAGCAACGCGGATCGTCAAACCACTCCTCTGTTTGAGCGGGATGGCTGGGGGGGGCGGGGGTGGGGTGGGGGAGGAGGAAGGCGGACTTGAGCCGGTACAAGTCCCCCGCCGCTCCATCGCCTCGCTGTCAAAGGACACGGCCGTTGCTCTTGTCGCTTTTGAGTTCTTTCCGGCGCTCTGGGGAGGTCCTTCTCCCGCCACGGCCTCGCGGCTCTGCGTTTTGTGCCTCTGTGATATACCCGTCACGCGAAGACGAGTCGAGAAGTGGGAAGTAAGGAAAAAAAAGAAGGAGCTTGAGTGAGCTCAGGATGTGTTGCGACAGTTTTAGGCAGCGAAACGAGCTCGCGCGCGCGAGCTGTGCCGGCAAGTGTGTGTGAACAACTTCACCGCCGCGTGCGTTCCCCTTCGATCTCGTGCCCGTTTTTCACCAGAAATGTCGGCGTAGCGCTTTCCCCCGTCGACGACGGGAGAGATGGAGGGGGGGGGTGCGCGGGGGAGGCTGCACGCACTGGCGTTCAGCTCCGCTTTCCCGCAGCGCGACCCCCCCCCCCTCTCGCCCCCTGAGCACCAGTCCCAAATGCAAATGTGAAGGCGAAGTCGCCTGCACGTGTCTCTTGACGTGAACGCACGACGGCGTTTTTTTCTTTTTTTCTGGGTAAAGCTTTCCATTCATTCACCCCCTCTCTCCATTCACTCTCTATC